>OZ010714.1:501631-524727 GCA_963932345.1 Ophion ventricosus | reverse complement strand
GAATGGCCTTCCAATGAGAATAATCTTTTGATATCTTTTTTTTTTCCTTCCCGACTGCGACAGAACGACATATCTCTTTTTTTTTCCGATAAGATTTTTTACCAATTTTCCTCATTCGCCTATCGAGCAGGCTTTTTGTATCGTTTCACCGATAAACACGAAAAAATATTTGAAATTTTTTTTTTTTAGAACAAAAGATAAAAAATCGACGAGAAGTCACCACGAGGTCCATTTTATTGAAAAAAAAATTAATTGCACGTAATATTATTGGGAGTACAAATTAATTCGGTCCGTTTTCAAGAGATGGCTCTGGCTGTTGTGAATGTTTCACAGTGACAGCTGATTTCGGTGGTTTCCGAGAGGTTAGACATCTGTCAATGACATTCAGTTTATATCGCTTTGAGTTCCATTAAAACACCTTGTTTTTTTACTGTGTTGAATATGTCGAAATGTTTGTGTTAACTAAGCAGCATTTGGCGGGAAGTTTTACTTTTCTGCTTTAATTGGAAGAAAAGTGCAGCCGAAGCGCGTCGAATGCTTGTTGAAGTTTATGGTGACGATGCTCCAACTGATAAATCATGTAGGGAATGGTTTGGACGCTTTAAGGCCGGATCCTGAATTAGAAGGTCCAAAAAAATCGATTTTTTTTAAATTGTTTAAATCTATTCCTGATGTATCTAAGAATGTCCTAGACAAAGTTTTATAGCCCAATTCGAAATATTTCCAAAGATACAGCACTGAACGTAGTGGAGTGTCGAGCAGGTATACGGGCGCGCTCGGGCAGTTAGGGCGCCCGTTTTCTCGAGTTTTCGTTTTTACGATTTTTCTAATTTGGCGTACCTGATTACAAAAAAACTAGAAGTCCAATCGAAACAAACCAAAGCTTGTTCGCTTCAGTATCGTTTTCTTTTCTATTTGAACTAAAAACATTGTCGAAAAAAAAATTCTTAACCATTTTTTTAGCAAGTTGAAATAATTTTTTTTTTCACAAAAAGCACATTTTCTACTTCAAACCCGAAAAAACATTTATATTTCAAAAATTTTTTCGTTTTTTTTAGTTCATATAGAAGAAAAATATGTCACAATTAAAATGATTTTTGGTTTTTTTTGTTTCAGATGAAAATTACGAGCTCCATTTGTCACGCCGCATGGAAACAGCAGTGGCACGAATGTGCATAAAAATCGGTTGCCTGTTGATATTTTTCTTTAAAAAAAATTGTTTTCTTATGTTCAGACATGTAATAAAATAATCTGAAAATTTCGCTAAACTTGCTTTTTTTTTACCCGAAAAAAATTCCTCAAAATATCGATTTTTCGAACCGGCTAATTCTGGATCCCGCCTTAAGAACGGTGATTTCAGCGTTGAAGACAAGCCTCGCCCTGGACAGCCAAATGAGCCAATGAGCTGCTACAACCTGGCGATTCCATTACGGGCGATCCGGTATAGACTACAATTGTTTCGTTTGAGCCGTGCATTACGAGAAAAACGGCCGGAATACGAGGCAAAGACACAACAAAATTATTCTTCCGCACGACAACCCTCGGCCTCGTGTCGCAAAAGTCGTAAACAAAATATTTGGTAACGCTCAAATGGGATATTTTACCGCACTCGCCGTATTCTCCGGACATTGGCTCCTTCTGATTACTGGTTGTTCCGACGGATGCAGCAGGATTTACCAGCTCACCGGTTCACTTCTTTCGCCGAAATTGAAAATTGCCTCAAAACTTGAATCGCCTCAAAAGACGAGACTTTTTGTTCGAGATGGAATTCGAAAATTGCCTGAGAGGTGGGAAAAAGTAGTAGCCAGCGATGGACGATACTTTGATTAATATATTTATACCTTTTATTTTGAAATGGATTTTTTACCACAAAAAAACGGACCGAATTAATTTGTACTCCCAATAATAAACATTGAGGATAAACTTCCGAAAAGCGGAGGCCGAATCTGAAATTTGGCATACAGCTTCATTCTAATGTTATGAGGTTTGCCTTAAGAGGTAACACCACTGTAAACGTCTAGAATTATTTTTTTTTTTTTCGTTGGAAGGACAAGTAAGAGGATAATAGTGTTCAAGGATTTTATTAGTAAGGACAATCGTATGAATAAATAATGTTATAATTAATTCATGGAAAATCTCGTACGTTTTTCTCTTCGCAATGTTATTTTACACATGTGTTCGAAATTTGGAGTGAACAGAATGAAAATTGTTGGCGTTACGCTGCGTGCCGTTTTGAAAAATTGTATTCCAAGGAAAAGGCGTTTGAAGTTTTGAGATGTGTTTGTAGACGTGAAAAAATGAAAAATTTAACTGTTTAAAATTTTCTACCATTGTTCAGCTATCCTAGGACCATAAAGCTGCACTCCTCTGTTCAAATTTGTATCCTCATTTTTTTTCCTGATTGATTTTTTTCTATGCTGGTGCGTGCTTCTTTTGCCGCATCTGTCAAAAATAGCTCAGCGTGTTTTATCCGTTTAGTCATCAGTGTCAAGAGACAAATGGTAAGTTTGGAGGCCAATATCCATACCCAAGACATTCATAATTCGTGGGATATTAGTCAGACCGTCGTTAATATTGCACACAGCAATATCAGTTGTTACGTTTGAGGGGCCAGTTCACTTTGAAAATTTCAAAAAATCGATTTTTTTTTCACTCTTTTCGAAAGTCCATACATTCAGAAACATTGTGTCAAAATTTCATGAAAATCCGAGCTCTCCAAGTCAAACTCGGCCCGATCGCCATCGGATTCGCCGACAATCGCTATGACGAGCCTGTTCGCTCTGCAAACCGCCGCAGTTCTGAGTGCTCGAAACGAGACCAGTACCAAACGAAAGCAAGCAAGACTCGAAGAAATCGACGATGATGGAGCAATCAGAAGGGATTTTTTACGGTGCAGCAATTGCCGATTGAGTTTAGGTAAGACTTTTTCATAGTATTAACTTCAAACGCTTTTTTTTTCTCTCGAAACAACGTTTTCAAAATCTAGCTCCATCGTATCTCTAAAACTAATAAACCGATTCTCTTGAAATTTCAACCACATACCCGAGTCGAAAAATAAAAGTCTTATTTTCCGGCGTGTTTTCGGTCTAGACCGAAATCAAAAAACCGGCCGGAATAGCGAACCATTCCGGCCAGGCTTTGCAGGCCGAAAACACGCCTGAACTCTGGATTTCGCTTTCTCCGTCAGCCTGCTTTCTCGGGCCGAAAACACGCTGAAACTTACGATTTCGGCCTCTTCATCAACCCGCTTGCTCGGGCCGTAAACACGCAGAAATCTGGAATTTCGGTCTCCCCATCGAGTATCAATATTTGGTGATATAATGAGTGATAATTAGTGCAACTCGATCTTGCTTCCTCTTAAATCTCTACGATAATAAAGAAGATCCTTTTCATCGTGTTTTTTTTTTTTATTCAAAATAATGAATTTATACAGAGCCTTGAGTAAATTAGTTGGGAGTTAAAGTGATGTAAAATTAGGAGTTAAAGTGATGTAAAATTTCAGCTTTGATTAGCTGAATTCTGCCAATTGTTGAACTGTTCTTGTGAATTCGATTGATAATGAGGAGCCTGTAACCTGCGACGTCGATCAGTAGACCGAAAAAAATGAGTATCGGCATATTTTCGGCCCGAGCAGAACGCTGACTGATGTAAGCTGAAATCCCAAGTTTCGGCGTACTTTCGGCCTGCAACCCGTTAGGACGATCAACACGCCGGAACTAAGTTCCGGCGTTTTTTTTTTCCGGCGCATTTTCGGTACGTTCCGGTTTATGAGTCGCCTGAATTATTACGATTTTAAAAGATTCGCCGTTTTTTCGGTCTAAGTCGCCAACCGTAGGCCAACTTTTACAATTTCGGCCGAATCGAATAAAGTTTTCGGCCTTAGTTTTCGACTCGGGTGTTGTAAACGTGATTCGCAACAAGATGACCCTCGATGGTTTTAAAATTTTGATTTTTACTCTCTTTTTTTTGTTGCGAAAAACTGCGAAAAAAACGCGTTTTTTTTTACTTTTTTCGTTTTTCATCTGCCATTTTTTTATTTTTTGACAAAACTTTACATCCGAGGGTCATTTTGTAGCTGGTGTCGTACTGAATCTAATGGACTTTGATTTTTTTGTTTCGGACAAGCCGTTGCCGAGTTGCGATGGAGCTACCTAGCCCACCTATTTTTCAGGCGTTACGTTAAACTATAGTTTTTGTACTTAAAAATGAATTAAACATTTTTTTAAAATGTATTTCGAGACTTTATTTATCAAGCCCAACAACTTTTATATTCATATCTTTTATAAAATCCTCAAAAAAAAAACATCGCGAAAATAGCCTTTTTTTTCGTGGCTCCAAAGTGGACTGGACCCTTAATACTTCTTTTGCCACTTGAGTGGGCCTTCGGAGCCAAGCTCCAAACAGTATAGCATTGAAACGTTCGTTGCTGTTTTGCGTGTAGCCTCCCAAGCAACGATTTCGTCACTCATTGTAATTTAAGGCCTTCAGCCAATTGGAAAAATCAATTTTTTGAAAATTCTACAGTGGTGTTATCCCTTGAAAGGGTATCCTCGAAAAATTCACCGATCCAACGCTCGATCCTCCTCGACAAAGATTTTTTCGGCATTGTTTTTTTTTTTTTTCCCGCAAACGATCGTTTATCCTCATACAGTTATAGTTGATAGAAATAGCTCGTGTGCGATTTATTAACATTGGAAGTTTCGCCATTCTCCTCCGTTCTCGCATACCGCTCGCCTCGTATATCGTCACAGTGGTTTTTTTTTATTAATTTTTAACTTTCTTACTGCCTCTTGGTCTCACTGATCTTCTTCGCAACACCCTTTAGAGTTATCAACAGCGTTTAAACTTTCGCATAGAATTTGAACTACGTATAGAGCCAGCTATATCGTCTCGTCGTCTAATAGATCATCTAATTAACAAACTTTCATTATAATTCTGTTTTTCTTTTATTCATTTCGAATAATGTGAAATAATATACATACGTGTGTGTGTGTGTGTGTGTGTGTGTGTGTGTGTGTGTTCGTGTGTGTATTCGTGTATGTGTATATTTAATGATCTCTCATTGATCTTCTGTTACTTCGACTTTCTCAATTTTTTTTGTTTTGTTTATATATACATGCGTATGTACTTATGGATACTTATGGCATATTAACGTGTGTGTGTGTTGTATATATAAATAAATAAATAAATATATTTATATATTTGTTTATTTATTTATATATGTGTATATATTTATAAATTTATTATATAATTATGTGGTGTGCACGCGCGTGTACAAATTTATATATCTGCGTCGCCTTTTGTTTGTTTGTTTGTTTTTTTTTTTGTACAAGATTATGCCAACGCCGTTTTTATTTTCTCTTATATACGAGATCAGTTTGTTCATTTAAATGTTATTAATTTTCATATCCACATTGTTCGATACTTTCATTTTACTGCGAATTGGAATGTACAAATGCGATATTTAATTGTATTGCTGTAATGCGTCTCTCTCTCTCTCTCTTTCTCTCTCTCTCTCACTCTCACTCTCACTCTCACTCTCTCAGTCTCACTCTCACTTTCTCACTCTCACTCTCTCTCTCTCACTCTCTCACTTTCACTCTCTCACTCTCACTCTCACTCTGACTCTCACTTTCTCACTCTCACTCTCACTCTCTCACTCTCTCACTCTCTCACTCTCACTCACTCTCACTCTGACTCTCACTTTCTCACTCTCACTCTCACTCTCACTCTCACTCTCTCACTCTCTCACTCTCACTCTCTCACTCACTCACTCTCTCACTCTCTCACTCACTCTCACTCTCTCACTCTCTCACTCTCACTCTCACTCTCTCACTCTCACTTTCTCACTCTCACTCTCTCACTCTCACTCTCACTCTCTCACTCTCTCACTCTCACTCTCTCACTCTCTCATTCACTCTCACTCTCTCACTCTCTCACACTCTCACTCTCACTCTCTCATTCACTCTCACTCTCTCACTCTCTCACACTCTCACTCACTCTCACCCTCTCACTCTCACTCTCACTTTCTCACTCTCACTCTCACTCTCACTCTCTCACTCTCACTTTCTCACTCTCACTCTCTCACTCTCACTCTCACTCTCACTCTCACTCTCTCACTCTCTCACTCTCACTCTCTCACTCTCTCACTCTCACTCTCACTCCCACTCTCTCACTCTCACTCTCTCACGCTCACTCACACTCTCACTCTCACTTTCTCACTCTCACTCTCACTTTCTCACTCTCACTCTCACTCTCTCACTCTCACTCTCACTCTCACTTTCTCACTCTCACTCTCTCACTCTCACTCTCACTCTCACCCTCACTCTCTCACTCTCACTCTCACTCACACTCTCACTCTCTCACTCTCACTCTCACTCTCCCTCTCCCCCCCCCTCTCTCTCTCTCTCTCTCTCTCTCTCTCTCTCTCTCTCTCTTTCTCTCTCTCTCTTTTTCTCATTTAAGGGACACCACGAGTGTGACACTTTCAAAAAATCGATTTTCTTTTGCATTTTTCGATAGTCTATACCTTCAAGAATAAAATCCTAAAATTTCACGTGGGGATCTCGAATAGTTTTTGAACCACAGCCTTTTAACCCTTTAACAGCTGGAGGGACACATACTCCCCACCTACTTTGAAAAATCGTAACTTCCAGAAAAATAAACACATCGACATCGTTAAGATCGCATTTTGAAGATGAAGGATGCATCTAATCATGAAAAATTCGGCAAACGCAGGGGTTGCACGCCTTCAGTTTCACACCCTGTCAAAACCCTGTCAAACTTTCAGGCAACATTTTTTTTAGAGTCACGATCTCAAGTGTGTGCTTTGAAATAACATCGAAAATTTGTAGCAAAAAGGTCCGGACCGAAAACCACCCACAACAGTAATAAAATATCGATAACCACCCCTAGCCATTGTGATACGCTCAATAATGCACTTTCATTGATGTTCAGTTCATAAATATTTTTGAAAACACATGAAAAATTTGTAGCAAGAATATCCGAATGGAAAACTACCCCTAACAGTAATGAAATATCGTAAACCACCCCTAGAAATGGTGATACGCCCAAAAATGCACTTCCATTGATGTTCAGTTCATATATATTTTCGAAAACACATGGAAAATGTATATCAAGAACATCGGATTCAAAAACTACCCCTAACAGTAAAAAAACATCAAAAACCGCCCCTGGCAGTGGTGATGCGCCTGAAAATGCACTTTTATTGATGTTCAGTTCATATAAATTTTTGAAAACGCATGAAAAATTTGTAGCAAGAAAATCTGACTCGAAAACTACCCCCAACAGTAACAAAACATCGAATTATCCGTAAGTCCTTCGGAATATGCTTATGTGTTCTGGAACACTCATATTTCGATTCAGATCAGGATAAAATAACAGAAAATGAGATGATAACGTTTTATCCATTGGGGGGTGAATTTCTCTCAATTGACGGGTAGTTCATAAGGGTTGATTGATCCGTAAGTTCTTCAAGATCTCACTACGTGTTCTGGAATGACTTTTCCTCAATTTCTGGCAGAAATGAACGATGGGCAATGAAATTAAGATGTTTTCAAGCGATTGGGGTGGTTTTTTCATTCGGGGGTAGTTTCTGAGGGTAGACAAATTCTCGAATCATTTTTTTTCTCACATTGGGTACTCACAAATTCAGACTCATCGTGTACCAACTTTGCCAAACGCTCCAAAAAAACTCAGCTGTTAAAGGGTTAAAGAGCAGCTGCTCGTCGGTCAGAAACGTGCTCAAGTGTTTTTCTCAAAACAACATTTTTCCAATTTGTTGCAGTTCTAACTCCAATACAAATCATCCGATCGACTTGAATCTTGCTTTAGCGTATTTAATATTTGTTTCTTCACACAATGACCCTCCACTTTTTCGATTGGATGAAAAATGTCAATTTGCCATGCAAAAAACTATCAAATTTTTAAGCGTAATTTGGAACTTTTTTTTTCATAACTCCGCCATATTGTTGGATTTTAATTTTTTTTTCACAATCCTGCGTTGTTGTACAGACAATATCTTCTAATTTAACGGACTTTTTTTATTTTTTGATTTCAGGCACTCTGAAGGCCGCAATCGTTGCAGCAGTGGGAGAACTTTTTTTTTTTTGGAGATTCGGGAGACGGCGCACAAGTCGCTGAAAATTAAATATTTTCATACAAAAAAAATTACTGTACATAATTTATACACAAATGTATCCTCGAAATTGCAAAACATTCGATGCAATACTTTTCTTTCAATAAATTCCCGAAAATCACTTTTTTTTTTTGGGACAGTCACACCAGTGGTGCGCCTTAATTCTCTCGCTCTCCTTCTCTTTCCTCCTCAATTTCCGATAGAACAAAAGGATCACAAAAGTCATCACAAAACGTGGAATCTCGCACAGCCGTGTTAAGAATTTTTTAAACCGAGGAAAACTCGATGCCCGTTTGGCTCTTGTCTGAATAAAATTTAATATGATATACAGCATAATTTGATACAATAAAATATTATAATCGCCTGAGTGTATGTGTACATTTTTTTTTTCGTCGGTGTGAACAAAAAGATAGGGAATTTTAAGAATCTTACGCATCTCCTCACACGTCTCTACGTAGTAGTAATTCGCAAATTATTTTACAATTCATTCGTTTCTTCTTGCGTATGTGTGAGAGGATCATTGATTCGCGCTTCTCTCTCACTCGCTATATTCTTTCTCTAAATTATATATGTATATATATGTATATATATATATATATATATACATATTTATACACGCGCGTACACACGCACACGCAATGTGTAAGACTCCCACATATATATACATAGACATTATTTATATTTATCCATATATATATATATATATTTCTATATGTATATATATGTGGCCTTATGTGTGTGTGTGTTTATATTTATATACAATCGTTTAGTTACAGTATGTATAATAATTTTTTCTTCTTCTCCATTTTTTGCTTTTTTTTTTGTTTCAATATGTACAACTAATATTGCTGTAATTGGCTCCCCCGTGTGTGTCGTACGTGTACGCGCGTTTAGGTCCATTCTCCAGCTATCGTATAAACCGGCCTCATGTTGCACACCGCATTTGTTGCGAAATGAAAAAAAAATCAAGAAAATGAAAAAGGAACAATTGAAAAAAAAGTAAGGAAACCACGAAACATGAAAGAAACTATATCTCGAGAGATGCAGTTTCGATATTCTGCGGCGATTGGTTCTCTTGCACGAGCCGCACGATGAACGATCATAATTTATAACAATAATAATGATGAATATTATTGACGATAATAATAATAACAATAGTAATTGATGATTAATAAATTATTTACTAATAGAGTAATAATAATTTATTAAATTTATTAAAATTTATAATTAATTTAATAATAAATCAATTGAATAAATACATTAATAATTTACTAATTAATAAATAATAATAATGATAATCATCAATAGTTTAGAAAATATTAATAATCATCGTCATCAAGATAACCATAATAACAATAATGATACCGATGATAACGATGATGATGATGAGCGGGATGCTGATGATAATCGTTGACTATAACGATAAGCAGGATGATGATGACGATGATAAGCAGGATGATGATGATGATGATGATGATGATGATGATGATGCTGATGATGATGATGGGCAAGATCACGATGATGATCGTTAATCATAACGATGATGGTGATGAGCAAGATGATGATGATGATGAGCAGGATGATCATGATGATGAGCAGGATAATGATCATCATGCTGCCAATGAGCATGATCATGATGATGAGCAGGATGACTGTCAATCATAACGATGGGCAGGATGATGATGATGATGGGCAGGTTCACGATGATGATCGTTAATCATAACAAGATGATGATGATGATGACGATGAGCAACATGATGATGATGATGACGATGAGCAAGGTGATGATGATGAGCAAGATGATGATGATGATGATGATGATGATGATGATGATGATGATGATGATGATGATGATGATGATGATGATGATGATGATGATGATGATGATGATGATGATGATGATGATGAACATGGTGATGGATGACGATGAGCAAGATGATGATGATGATGATGATGATGATGATGATGATGAACAAGATGATGATGATGGATGACGATGAGCAAGATAATGATGATGATGATGAGCAGGATCATGATGGCGATGAGCAGGATCATGATGATGAGCAAGATCATGATGATGATGATGAACAAGATGATGATGATGGATGACGATGAGCAAGATAATGATGATGATGATGAGCAGGATCATGATGGCGATGAGCAGGATCATGATGATGAGCAAGATCATGATGATGATAAGCAGGATAACGACGATCATGATGATGAGCTGGACGATGATCATCATGCTACCGATGAACAGGATGATGATGATGGTGAGCAGGATCATGATGGTGATGAGCAGGATCATGTTGATGATGATGATGATGATGATGATGATGATGATGATGATAAGCAGGATGATGATGATGATGAGCAAGATGATGATAATGAGCAGGACGATGATCATCATGCTACCGATGAGCAGGATGATGATGATGATGAGCAGGACGTTGATCACCATGCTACCGATCAGCAGGATGATGATGATGAGCGAGATAATGATGATGATGATGATGATGATGATGATGATGATGATGATGATGATGATGATGATGATGATGATGATGATGATGATGATGATGACGATGATGATGATGATGAGCAGGATGATGATGATGATGAGCACGATGATGATGATGATGACGAGCAGCATAATGATGATGAGCAGGATTATGATGATGATCGTCAATCATAACGATGAGTAGGCTGATGATGATGATGATGATGATGATGAGCAGGATGATCACCATGATGATGACAATGACGATCATCATGACAATAACAATAATAATAAAATATTGAATCTTGGCTCTACTGTACATAAAAAATGAACCGTACAACAATTATCATTGTTATTACAATATATTACAGGGCCTCGAATATTTCGTATGACGAATATAAATTCTTTTTGCGCTCTCGCACAACAGCACTCTATGGTTCTCTCTCTCTCTCTCTCTCTCTCTCTCTCTCTCTCTCTCTCTCTCTTTTGGTCCATGCACCATCCTCGGACCTATCCGAGTGTTAACCGCGTACACGACCGAGCAATGCTCACACTCTATTCCTCTTTCTCGTCTTTCCTTCACTAATTTTCTTTATCCTCCACAATTATTTTTTTTTTTCGTTATACAAACGCGCGCGCATCGCGTGCTTTCCACACGGCTGTGCAACTCTCGCTCATTCATTGATGCACGCTCCGCACGGCCGATAAAACGGAAATGCAATGTTTTTTTTTTTTTTTAGTTGAAGGGGCTGCAGGAGGCATTATTTTGACGAACTTTCGTTGTGTGGACCGAGCGAGCGAGCGAGCGACGCTGGGTACAGTTTCGCGTGATGATAAAAGTGGTAAAAAAGATTCTCGAGAGAGAATCGTGATCGACGGGTGTCGCGCGGAAAAGGAGAAGGAGGGGGGAGGGGCGCGCCGATCGAGAACCAATCGTACTTAAGAACTGTCTACGGCTAATTAATCTTAATAATTAATTCATAAATTATATGCGTCATCGTATTTTTCTTTTTTTTTTCTTTCACTCCCTTCGCGCGCATCTCGTCAGTCGCTTTAACTTTTTCAACGCTACAATAATTTTATAATTGTTCTTGGGTCTTATTTTTAGTGGATATTTCGATGTTTCGCAGAAGCCGCCGCAAGCACTTTTTTTTTTATCTCTCCTCCCGCGCCCCTTATCCCGGAGGTTGTTTGTCTTTTTTCATTCTTTAGTTTATTTTTTTTTTCGACTTTTCTACTCTTCGTTCTTCAGGCATTTATTTATTATTAGTTTTTTTTTTTTTTTGCGATTAACGAAGCACGAACTCATCCGTATCACTCTTATTAATTGTAACTCATCTTCTTTCTTAATAATCTAACTTTTTATATTTATATCACCATTGGCTTCCTTTGGGCACGCGCTGTGTATTGCTTCATTTTTGAGAATTTGTTTTTTTTTTTTAATGTTTTTTTTTTTATCTTTCTCAATTACTCATCTTCAGGTATCTGTCATCCGTATGCTCTCATCGCACATATTGGAAAAGATTTTGTGGATGTTGCGACGACTGTGACGAAGCGAACATCGCGTACGTCGATAAGTTTTTTTTTTTTCATTCGCCCTCTTCAACGTTTCGTTTATTTTGTTCTTTCGTTTTGCCGGCCGAGGAAATTTAACGTTTCGCGTGCAACGTGTTGATGGCACGATTTCTTTTTTTTTACATCGGAATTGCACTTTCGATGAGCCTCGCCATAGTCTCATCGACGATCACTGGCATGACATTTTTTTTTTTTATGTAACTCCGTCGCTCGGAGCTGCTACAGCGATAAGCACTTTTTCACATTTGATCGGCCTTCGAACACTTTGATATCGCTTAATATAGAGTTAACACGTGTTTAGTGTCTCTCTCTCTCTCTCTCTCTCTCTCTCTCTCTCTCTTGCTCTGTTTTACGTGTTTTGTGACGTCTGTCTCTGGAAATCTCTGTCTGTCTGTCTGTCTGTGTTTCCGATTCAGTGAGTTTTTGGGCAAGAATGCTTCACGATCATTTTTTTAACACTTCGCACACGAATTGCAACACGCGTTCACCGAACTTGCAGGGCCGTGGGGGAGGAGGGGGGGGGGGGTGTCTCCGATGATTAACAATATTTTAATAAACTTTCGTGGATATATCGTCGACGGGTATTTGACACGGCTCTGTCCTTCTTCCACTTATTTACACAGCTCGAAGAATAATGAGAAGAAGAAGAAAAAAAAGAAGGAGCGGTGAGGCGCGTCCATGGTGCTTCCGAAAATCCATGGTGTTTCCAATAATTCCATGATGCTTCCGAAAATCCATGGTGCTTACTAAGATCTATGGTTTTTCCAAGAATTCATGGTACTTCCGAAGATCCATGGTTTTACCAAGGAATCCATGGTTTTTTCAAGAAAATCTATGGTGTTTCCAAAAAATCCATGGTTTTTCCAAAGAATCAATGGTGTTTCCAAAAATTTCATGGTGCTTCGGAAAATCCATGGTGCTTTCTAAGATCCATGGTTGTTCCAAGAATTCATGGTGCTTACGGAAATTTATGGTGTTTTTTAAGATCCAAGGTTTTACCAAGAATTCATGGTTTTTTCAAGAATCGGTCGTGTTGCAAAAAAATCTATGGTATTTCCAAAAACTCCATGGTTTTTCCAAAAAATTCATGGTGCTTCCGAAAATTCATGGTGTTTCCAAAAACTCTATGGTGCTTCCGAAAATCCATGGTGTTTCCAAAAATTCCATGATGCTTCCGAAAATCCATGGTGTTTTCTAAGATCTATGGTTTTTCCAAGAATCTATGATGTTTCCACAAATTCATGGTGTTTTACAAGAATCCATGGTGTTTCCACGAAACCATGGTCTTTGCAAAGAAAAAAACCATGGTTTTTCCGAAAATCCGTCGTGTTTTCAACAATCCATGGTGTTACCGAAATATCCATGGTGTTTCCAAAAATCCATGGCGTTTCCAAAAAATCCACGATGTTTCCGAAAATCCATAGTGTTTTCTAAGATCCATGGATTTTCCAAGAATCTATGATGTTTCCACAAATTCATGGTATTTTACAATAATCCGTGGTGTTTCCACGAGACCATGGTCTTTGCAAAGAAAAAACCATGGTTTTTCCAAAAATCCGTCGTGTTTTCAACAATCCATGGTGTTACCGAAATATCCATGGTCTTTCCAAAAATCCATGGCGTTTCCAAAAAATCCACGATGTTTCCGAAAATCCATAGTGTTTTCTAAGAGCCATGGTTTTTCCAAAGGTTCATGGTGTTCTCGAAAATCGATGGTGTTTCCAAGAAGCCATGGAGTTTCTAAAAAATCCACGATGTTTTCGAAAATCCATGGTGTTTTCTAAGATCCATGATTTTTCCAAGGGTTCATGGTGTTCTCGAAAATCGATGGTGTTTCCAAGAATCCATGGTGTTTCCAAAAAAACCACGATGTTTCCGAAAATCCATGGTGTTCCCAGCAATCCATGGTGTTTCCAACAATCCATGTTATACCATTTAAAAAAAAACGGCAAGAACCAGCGTGTTACTCAATTGTCAGTTCTCATCGTCATTCGTTTCGCGATCGACCAATGAGCCGTGATTGGCTTCGTCATTGCGTCATTAACCGCGACTCGTCGTTGCTACGGACTCATCACAAAGCTTGTAATTTCGTTCAACAACGGATGAGCAGCGTATGATCGGGAGCACCTCACGTTGAGTCTACAGTTGGAAAAAAAAGTAGCGACGACCAAGAGCACTGTTCTCCCGATGTGATGAAGCCACAACCGGACGGGCTGGCTAAGAGGATGATCATAGCCAAGCCCGATTGGAAGTTTCGCCCACGCTTCTTAGGATGACGTGTCGACAGAAGGAATTTTCACAAGTACTCTCTGGGCCTCGGTGGTGGCCTCTTGCGTTCGTTTCTGTCGCCTCGTTCGGATGGCCTCTCGAGTACCTGCTGCTCGTCGGACTCTAACATCTGCGTTGTCTCGTTCGGCTCGGTAGGGCTCATCGGTTGGGTGGCCAAGGGAGCGAGTGGAGCGACCCCCTTGTTACGCGATTTGCTTCGACGCTTGCGCAGTATCAAAGGACCCAGAGGCCCCGAGGCATCCGGATGTTCCCTGGAGGTGGAGGCCTGGGCGAGCCTATCGAGGAGTTCCTTGCCGATGTCGGATCTGGAGGACTTGTGATCGATCGACGAGGATTGACCGGCTGTCAGTCTCTCGGCGATGCTCTCCTTCGCTTGACGCTCTTGATGATGATGATGATGGTGATGATGATGATGATGATGCGGTGGTGGTGGTGGTGGTGGCTGCTGAGGAGAGATCTTCTCCGTTTGCGACTGAACGAGGATCGTTTCTCTGCTGGCTGCTTGCTCGGGACTCGTCGTTGACAATCTTTGATCCACGAGTCCAATGGACGTTTGGGTACCAGCCTCGATTGCCATTTGGCACGTACTCGCCGTTGGAGTGACGCCGGAAGTTGGAGTCGCGCCGGCTGTCGTCGAGGCTTGATGACTCCTCGACGTTTCCGATGGCCTCTGTTGTGGTGGACTCGCCAGAGTCATCGTCGGGCTCGGCGCGTTCGAAGTTGACGTCGCGATCATTGCCGTCACCGACGTCGTCGTCATCGACTGCGTCGTCGTCGTCGTTGTTGTTGTTGCCACCACCGACGCTGCCTGAACAACCGGAAGTCTGTTGATCAACGTCTGCAACATGTCCTCCAGCTTGGACAGCCTCTGATTTACCCTCTGGACTTCGAGCTTCAGGTCGACCTTGACCTCTAACACCGCCGCCAGGATCTCTCGGTCGTGACCAGGCTGCGCACCCGCTATCAAACCTCCGTCGTAACTCTCCAATCGCCTCAACGACAATTGCTTCGACTCCAATCCCAATGTTTGCTGCTGCGCCGTATCCTTGTACGTGTCCGTTGCTCCAACCTCGCTCGCGGACGCTCCTGTCGTTGTTGCCGTTGTCGTTGTTTCTTCTATCGTCCCACCGAGCTTGCCCAGCTTCGGGAAAACCTTGTTCGTTGCCGCGCTCGAGCTCGGACGCGAGTCCCTCGCGCTCAACGATCTCTTGAACGTATCCGCACCCGTACCACCCTCGCTTCCCGAATCCAAACTCGAACTACCTGCGCAACGTCAACAACCAAAAAAAAAAACAATCTCGTATCTTGCTTCTCGTTTTTTTTTTTTCGTTCCTAATACGACGATTAATTATTATCGTTTATAAATAAAATTCATTATTGCAATGACAGCTAGTATTTTTTTATTATTTCTCTTAATATTACTATTAATAAACATTATTCATAGAATTAATGACAGCTAGTATTACTATTAACATTCACTATTACCATTAAGAGGAGTCTGCGTAAGCTCGAAATTTCAAAAAGACGATTTTTTTATTGCTTAGTTTCATAGTCTAAGATCGTAATTTTTTTTTCCAATGTAAATTCATTTTCTATAAGAAACAACGATTATTCATTTTCAATTGAAAAAAATTCTATTATTAATTTCCGCTACAAAAATACAAGGATTCATTTTTTATAAATAAAAATACGATTTTTTTTTCAATTAAAAAATCACTTTTATTCATTTTTAATATAAAAAAAGAATTTTTCGAAAGTCATCCATTGAAAGGATGACATGGCATAGTTTTATAGTCTAAGATCTTCAATTTTTTTTCCCAAATGTAAATGAATTTTCTATAAAAAAAACAACGATAATTCATTTTCGATACAAAATTATGATTATTCGTTTTGAATAAAAACTCACGATTATTTATCTTCAATTGAAAAAATGCTATTATTAACTTACGCTACAAAAATACATGTATTCATTTTTTATAAAAAAAAATACGATTTTTTTTTCAATTAAAAAATCATTTTTATTCATTTTTAATAAAAAGAAAGAATTTTTCGAAAATCAACCCCTAAAAGGATGAAATGAGATGTAAAAGTTTGTACAGAAAATTGTGTCCCTTGCGTGTATGAATTCGAAACTCGGCATTTCTTATAAATGTTCTTCAAAACAAGTAATAAAACCAATATTTTAGGATTTTTCAAAACAACCCTCAATTAGGGGTGCAACTGGTAATGGAGTTTCTATGGGGCGAAATTTCACGCGGGCAACGCCACATCCAGAACCTACAATGACAGAAAAATTCTTTCGATATTAACTAGATGCGTCTATTTGGTTTTTTTAAATTTGAATTAACTAGATTTTTCGTGTTTACAAATTTTTCCTATTGCATTCCATTATTAAAATTATTTATTTTAAATATATTTATTTATTCAAATCAAGATCTATTTTCTATACGCAAATAGTCGCGCCTGTTAATAAAAGGCACGTCGATACCTTTCTTTTTTTCCAAATAACAGCTTCGTTAGTGAACAAAAAAAAGAAAAATAATTTAACTTTTTTTCACCGCACTTTTATGTCATAAAACTATATTCCTTTTTCGTATTCGTGCGATACATCGTGTTTTAATTTTATTTGTTTCATTTGAATATATTTAATATTTAAAAAGAAAAGCTTGGGCAAATTAAAAGAAATATATATATTTGAAACAAATATATTCATAGTAGGCCGCGAGCAAAGGAAAAAACGTATTTTATTTAAATAGATCCTATTTAAATTAAATATTTTTTATTCCACTCGGTACGATAATGGACGTATTACGCGTCCGTAAAATCCCCATTTACACACCACGTACAATAAAATTTCCTATAATACTCGACGAAATACTACATTATGACACAAGGACGAAAAAAACTTTTTTCAACGAGTGTTGCAATCACGCGAGGTGAGAAAAAGTTTTTTCGTCGAGTATTATACGAAATTTTATTGTATGCGTTGTGAAAATAGGACTTTTACAAAACGTCTATTATCGTACCGAGTGGAATAATAGTACATTATGACACGAGGACGAAAAAACTTTTTTTTAACGATTGCGAGTTTGCAGCACGTTATACGAAATTTTATTGTACACGGTGTGAAAATGGGGCTTTTATGCGAAGCGTGCGTAAAACGTTCATTATCGTACCGAGTGGAATAAAAAACTTTTTCCAACCTCGTTTGATCGCAACACTCGTTGGAAAAAGTTTTTTTTTCGTCCTAGTGTCATAATGTAATTGGACAATTCAAAAAATATATATTTGAAACAAATAGGGTCATAGTAGGCCGCGAGACAAAAAAAACGTAATTTATTAAAATAGATCCTATTTGAATTAAATATTTTTTATTCCACTCGGTACGATAATGGACGTATTACGCGTCTGTAAAACCCCCATTTACACACCACGTACAATAAAATTTCCTATAATACTCGACGAAATACTACATTATGACACAAGGACGAAAAAAACTTTTTTCAACGAGTGTTGCAATCACGCGAGGTGAGAAAAAGTTTTTTCGTCGAGGATTATACGAAATTTTATTTTACGCGTTGTGAAAATAGGGCTTTTACAAAACGTCTATTATCGTACCGAGTGGAATAATAGTACATTATGACACAAGGACGAAAAAACTTTTTTAACGAGTGTGAGTTTGCAGCACGTTATACGAAATTTTATTGTACACGGTGTGAAAATGGGGATTTTATGCGAAGCGTGCGTAAAACGTTCATTATCGTACCGAGTGGAATAAAAAACTTTTTCCAACCTCGTTAGGGTTTGTTTGGGTTTGCTTGGGGTTGTTTGGGTTTGTTTGGGTTTGTTTGGGTTTACACGGTGTGAAAATGGGGATTTTATGCGAAGCGTGCGTAAAACGTTCATTATCGTACCGCGTGGAATAAAAAACTTTTTCCAACCTCGTTTGGGTTTGTTTGGGTTTGCTTGGGGTTGTTTGGGTTTGTTTGGGTTTGTTTGGGTTTGTTTGGGTTTGTTTGGGTTTACACGGTGTGAAAATGGGGATTTTATGCGAAGCGTGCGTAAAACGTTCATTATCGTACCGAGTGGAATAAAAAAACTTTTTCCAACCTCGTTTGATTGCAACACTCGTTAAAAAAAAGTTTTTTTTTCGTCCTAGTGTCATAATGGACTATTTTTGGCAGTGTAGTCATTAATATTATTATAAAAATCGTATTACCGAGCAACCGGCCCCATTTGCTTGTTCTCGGCCGTGCGGCCGGGGTCGCCTCATCGGTGGACGACGGCTTCCTCGAGTGCGAGCTCTCGCCGTCCTTGCTGTCCTTGCTGTCCCCTTTTTCCACATCGGCGGCGTGTCTCTCACGTCGAAATCTGTACCGGTATAGTTCGTGTGTGTGTGTGTGTGTGTGCGTGTTCGTGTGCGTTTGCGCGTACCAGAAGAGCGCGGAAAACGAGAAGAAGAAAAAAGAAAATATATTAGCGACATTTGTTCGACGAATTATCGTAAAAAAAAAAAAAAAAAAAAAATCAGAAGGCGTCGCATCGTGTGCGGCAAAACATTTTTTTTCTAGTTTTTTTTTAAATATATGTATATTATTTTGTGAAGGGAAAGAAAAATATATGTATATATATATATATATAGGTATATATATGTAAAAATTGGCAGACAGAGGCCGTGTATTAAGGGGGGCGTTTTTTTTTTCGCCGCTTTTTTTTTGTCGTCTCATTTATTCGATTTAGAAAAATACGAATTATTTTTTTTTTTTTGTCTCCTGTCCACTCTATCGACGGCGAGATTTTTCGTTTCACGGGACGAACGCGCTTTGCGGGGCGGAGAGGAACAGAAGACAGAAAAAAAAGGAAAAAAAAAAATCTACATGAAGAAATGTACAAAAATCCGTGAAACTCAATCTTGCCACACGATCGTCGCGCAATGTATGGTGTGCGTATGCCGTTATAATTTTTTTAGTTTTTTTTTTTTCTTCTATTTCTCTGTACATAAATTTGGTCTTTGACGCTTGCGTTTTTGCGTCGGCGCTCGTTCAATATACGATATAAGTTTTTTTTTTTTAATTATAATAATTATAATTCATAATTTTTCATTACAATTATTATAATTCTTGATTTTTTTTCTCATTATATTAGGTGTTGGAATTAATTCGTAGGGTTTTACAAGAGATGGCGTAGGTAGTACAGTATTTCGTTGTTACCGACAGTAATGTATTAATCGTGAAACAGCTGTCATTGAATGTCATTTGCTGTACATAACCTCTTTTTGAATCGTAAATAACAAAACTTTATAATTTATTGAATATATCAACATTTGTGCCGAATAAAGTGTTTTTTGCGGGGAGTTTTACTTCATTACTTTAATATGAAGAAAAGTGCTGCCGAAGCTCATCGTATTTTAGTGGAAGTGTACGGTGAACATGCTCTAGCTGAGCAAACGTGTCGGAAGTGGTTTGCACGTTTCAAAGCTGGTGATTTCGCCTTGGATGACAAGGAGCGACCTGGCCAGACGAAAAAATTTCAAGATAATGAGTTGGTGGCATTGCTCAATGAAGACTCGTCTCAAACACTTCAAGAATTGTCTACATTATTGGGAGTTGACTTATCAAGCGGTAGGAAAACACGTCTTAAAACTTTGGGCATAATCCAGAAGGAAGGACATTGGGTCCCATATGAATTGAAAGCAAGGGACATTGAGAGGCGTCTTTTGACATGTGAACTGCTGCTTCAACGGGAGAAAAGAAAAGGTTTTTTTGCATCGAATTGTCACTGGTGATGAAAAATGGATCCATTGCGACAATCCGAAGTGCAGAAAGTCATGGGTTAAGCCCGGCCAACCGTCAACATCAGTGGCAAAGCCAAATATCCATGGGTCTAAGCTACTGCTCTGTATTTGGTGGGATCAGAGGGGTGTGATTTATTATGAACTGCTGAAACCGAATGAAACCATAACTGGGGATCGCTACCGACTGCAATTGATGCGCTTGTAGCCGTGCGTTGAAAGAAAAAACGGCCGGAATACTCCGAAAGACACGACAAAGTAATTTTGCTGCACGACAATGCTCGTCCGCACGTCGCAAAACCGGTACAAACATATCTGGAAACACTTTAATGGGAAGTCCTACCCCACTCGCCGTATTCTCCAGATATCGCTCCTTCTGATTACCATTTGTTTCGTTCGATGGCTCATAGCCTGTCCGAGCAGAAGTTCACTTCTTACGAAGATTGTGAAAAATTGGTCGATTCGTGAATTGCATCTAAAGACGAGGTGTTCTTCCGACACGGTATTCGCAGCCTGCCCGAAAGATGCTCAAAAGTTGTAGAAAGCGATGGGCAATACTTTCATTAATGTATTTTTTTTTTTTTTTCATTTAAAATAAATATTTTTTTTTTTCATTAAAAAAAACCCTACGAATTAATTCCAAGTCCTAATAATTATTATAATTCATAATTTTCCATTATAATTATTATAATACGTAATATTTTTATTTATAATTTATTATAATTAAGTATATAGCGTTCTTATACATTATTACGAAAAAAATTGCTACAGAGGCTATTAAGAGGGTAATATACAGCTCCAGCGGTGTTCACGAGCAACCTACTTTGGTGTGCCTACGGGAATAAGAAAGAATTTTTTTTGTTTTTTTTTTTTTTTTGGTAATAAAATGTCAGTATAAACATACGGGGATCGGAGAGAGACCGTGAACGTTTTGCAGGCGTAACATTTTTCGTAATTTTTCCTTCTCGTCGTCATCCCTCGATAAACGTAATAATTATAACAATCAATAACATATGTGTTGCATGAAAATTTTATTGTTTTTTTGATTTATTTATTTTTTATCAATGATCTTTTCATTGATAACATTTTTTTTTCCGGAGGGACGGACGAAGCCGCGTATGAACTTATTCGACGTAATGAAAGCCTCGTTCACTGTCACACCGATTTTTATATCAATACAATAATGGTATATTAAATATATGTGGATATATATATATATATATGTGTGTGGGTGTACGCCGCACGAAAAATTCTTGATCGTTGAAATCCGTGGGAACGTCGTGAAAAATGCGAATATCGGGATTATTTATTTTTAGTATGAAATTAAGATTATACATTTTCAATAAAAAAAAAAAATACGATAATTTGTTTCGATAAAAAAAATACGATTATTTATTTTCAATGAAAAAATGACCACCATTCATTTAGAATTAAAAAAAAATTACGATTTGTTGTCACTGAAAAACTACGATTGTTCGTTTTAAATTTGAAAAGACGGTTTTTTATTTTTTTAAAAATGCCATTATCAATTTTCGATGAAAAAATACGATTGATTTTTTCTAAAAAAAAATACGCCTTTTTATTTTCAGGTAAAAAATCACGGTTATTCATATTCAATAAAAAAAAAATTATGAATATTTATGTGCAATGAAAAAAAAACGATTATTCATATTTTCGATAAAAATACGACTGTTTATTATGGATTAAAAATTACAATGATTTCAAGATTATAAAAAGAGGTTTTTTTGAAGCTGTAAAGGACAGCTTTGAGAAACTTCAACCGGATGTGGCCAATATTGATCAATTGTTGAGCCATTCACAAGTACGAACGTGAAGAAGCATCTAGTCGTTTCTCGAGTGGACGCGACGATAGTAATAATTTGACGTAAGTATATATATAGCACTCGATATAATATATATATATGGGGCATTCCATACCAATTCGACCTGGGTCTGACCCTCGACCCCTCAAATCTGGTTCCCGATTTTTCCTATCATTACTCTCACTCTATTAAGCAATTACAATTTTTTTCAGATTTTTCAAAATAAATTTGAGCGCGTCATGAATTTTTGAATTTTTTTTTGAACACCTCGATGGCCGTAATCGAAAAATCTGAAAAAATTCCCAAAAATACAGTGTCAGATATAAAAAATGTTGGTGTAAAATTCATAATGTCTGGGCTTTTGCTTCAACCCGTTTTTTAGCTTTTTGAGCAAAAAAAAATGATAAAAATAAAAAGCAGAGGTCAATTTACTGTAGACTGTTGCTCGAAATTTTGTATGCATAGTACCAGATTTGTTTGGGTTCGTTTGGGTTTACTGTTCATGACCGCTTTCAATTAATCATGATTTTACGATGATATTACAGAAAAAAATGCTTTAAAAAATCCTTAAAAATTTCCAAAAACCGTTCGCCATCATCAAAAATATTCAAGCTACTGTTTGCAGTAGTAATTCAATAATAGTTTGGAGTGTACCGAACCTCACCAGGCATCTTACGCTTATTGTTAGTGCAATTCGCATAATTTCCAAATCCCTAATTAGGGTTTTTGTCAACCATGATAAAAAAAAAATTCGAAAATTACAAAATACACTTTAGAAAAATCGGAGAATTTTTTTTAAAAATCTGGTACTATGCATACAAAATTTCGAAAGTCTACAGTAAATTGATTTCGAAAGTCTACAGTAAATTGACCTCTGCTTCTTATTTTTTTCTTTTTTTTTGCTCAAAAAGCTAAAAAATGGGTTGAAGCAAAAGCCCAGACATTATGAATTTTACACCA
>OZ010714.1:457205-501431 GCA_963932345.1 Ophion ventricosus | reverse complement strand
ATATCGTAAAAGTGGATGAAAAAAAAAGCGATGCGATAAAAAACAATTGCCTCGTACTTTAGCTCCTATACGATTCACTTTCCAACGTTGTTCTACTATTAAGGGGTTACGTGGGTTTAAAAATTTCAAAAAATCTATTTTTTAAATTTTATTATCTAATAGTACAATATGTCTAGAATATTCTCCCAAAGCTTTAAGTCAATCGGAGTAAAAGTCTAGGAGAGAGGAGAGAGAGAGAGAGATAGCCTTTGGGAATTCCCCCCTTTGGAAAATACCGGCCGGGAGCGACGCAGGTATACGCATTTTTCTCAAAACACTGTTTTTGAACTCGGTGGGACACGATTTATCAAAAACAAATGCACCGATCTTATTGAAATTTTTGCACACTTCTTCAAAATAACATTGACTAGTGATTGAACGAAGGTTTGTTTTCGATTACAACTAATTTTACAAGGCTATACGTAGTGTATATTGTACCAAAAATTGGACTACTTTGCTTACAACTCTGGCAAAAATTAAAATTTCAATTTTTTTTTTAAATTCTTCGTTCAATCACGAGTTATACTTATCTACTAACAGAAAAAAATTGGTTTTTCAATTTGAGATAAAGCTATCATGAGTTATCCTGACCACCACGAGGACACTTTTTTTTTTTGAGGAGTCCTCCGGAAACCAGGTCCCACCGGCTGAATTTCCCAAATTTTTGAATGACAATTTTTTAAAAATATTGTTGAAATGTTGCTCTTTTATGTGCTTAACATTTTGAATAAAACAATTTATATATATTTTTAAAAAAAGTAGAGAAAATATGCTTTTTTTGGCTTCGAAACCCACGTAACCCCTTAAAAAAAAAGAAACAAAAAATGCGAACATCTCGCCGTCATTGTGCAGCGACCGAAGGATCCGTTATAATAATTATATCGTGAATCACCCGTCCGTTCGAGATAACAACCAACAATTCTTCACTTTTTCCATACATTCACACCACGAATTTTCCACGAGACAAAATAAAAGACAAACAATTGAAAGCTTAAAAAAAAAAAATGAAAAGAAAATGCTCAAAAATAATAACGACGTTACTTTCGATATTTCGGGACGAGACTCGCATAATCTTGTATACTATACGAGTGTGTCTGGTGTTTCTGTTTTTTTTTTAAACCCTTTTTTTTTTTTTTACGTGCAATGCAAAATAATGAATCATCCGGTTGCAGCGTCTCCGTTGCTAAGATAAATTAGTATTGCATAATAATAGAAATAGTTTATGTTTATTATTTATTTATTTATATATGTAAATAAATAAATGAACACATGAGGCATTCCACATCAGCTTTTCCCTAGCTCGTAAACCCGACCATTTTTTATTTTCCTGATTTTTTTTTTTTTTGTAAAATTGTACCCCACGAATGGAACATCCACGCAATTTTTTAAGATTTTTATCTCTTCTCCTTCAGGAGTTATAATTTTCCGAAAAATGTCAATTTCGGAAGTCTTAGAAACGTTTAAACGCTGATAACTCCTGAACTAATTGAGATATCGACAAATGTCAAAATATCATGTTTTGTTCATTTTGAAGCATACTTTCGTTAAAAAATGTGAAAAAAATTATCCATTATCAATGTCAACGTTTTTTTTTGCTTCTAAAGGGAAAACTATTTTTTTTTTAAGATGATTTACATTTTTTATTATTATTTTAATTTTCTAAAATAGAGTGAACCATTCTATGATTTTTAAGACTCGTCCCATCATGGGCCCATTTTTCCTTCTATTTTTTTTCGAATTAATTATATTTTTGTCAGAAGACTTTTATCATTTTAATCTCCAATAATGCTATTAATGATTTTGCAATTTCCAATTCGTCTTCGACAGGCCTGAAACGGTTTATTTTTTATTGGTGCTGAATTTAAAGAAAAAAAAAATGATTTTTTATTTAAAAAAAAAATTTATTTTGAATAAAACATCATCTTTTCTAGAAATTCAGCACGAATTAAAAATAAAGCGTTTCAGGCCTGTCGAAGCCGAATTGGAAATCGCAAAATCATTAATAACATTATTGCAGATTAAAATGAAGAAACCCTTCTCAAAAAAATATGATTAATAAGAAAAAAAAAAATAGAAGGAATAATGGGCCCAAGATGAGACTAGTCTTAAGGCCTTATATACGCGAAAAATTTCAAAATTTTTCATTTTTTTATTATTTTTGATTCATTAGCCTGAACGGTTAGGAATATTTTAAGCTTTACAGCATTGAAAAATAGCGCAGGATGCTATTAATTTAGGTAAGATTGCATTTATAATAGATACCGCGCGGCGTGCCCGACCGCCAACTTCAAAGCCGTTTTTCCACGATTCACTTTTTCGAACCTTGTGAAAGTTCGAACTCTTGAACGAAGGTTCAGATCGCTTTGAAATTTTTACAACATATTCTTAGTATCATCACCTATCGTGTGAACCACAGAAACAAAAATTTCAATGACACAAAAAAATATAAAAAATAAAATACCGACAGTAAGTTGAGTAAAAAAATGTTAAGTTTCGACTTTTTATTATAATAATTTTAAAAAAAATAATATTGTTGGTTCACACTGAAGATACATTCATTATGCAATTATAAATATTTTCATTTTTTTTTTCAGACACCCACATCGATGCCGAGAACTTTCACCATCAACGCGCGCGCAAAAAAAATACATTGCTTTATTATGTTATATCTTCGCCATTTGTTAATATTTCTGATTTTGTTTTTTTACATATACTTAACCATGTGCATAAATTATCTGTAAAAAAAATGTTGTCAATATATGCGTCATTTTTTTTAACCGCGTCTAGAAAAGTACCTTCGAAAATCGGCGAAATCGCGTATATAAGGCCTTAAGGGGCCAGTCCACTTTGAAAATTTCAAAAAATCGATTAATTTTTTTTACTCTTTTCGAAAGTACGTACATTCAGAAATATTGTGTCAATATTGTGTCAATATTGCCGATTGAGTTTAGGTAAGAGTTTTTCATAGTATAAACGTCAAACGCGTTTTTCTCGAAACAACGTTTTCAAAATCTAGCTCCATCGTATCTCTAAAACTAATAAATCGATTCTCTTGAAATTTCAACCACATATTGTAAACATGATTCGCAACAAGATGACCCTCGATGGTTCTAAAATTTTGATTTTTACTCTTTTTTGTTGCGAAAAACTGCGAAAAAAACGCGTTTTTTTTTACTTTTTTTCGTTTTTCATCTGCCATTTTTTTATTTTTTGATAAAACTTTATATCCGAGGGTCATTTTGTAGCTGGTGTCATACTGAATGTAATGGACTTTGATTTTTTTGTTTCAGACAAGCCGTTGCCGAGTTGTGATGGAGCTACCTAGCCCACCTATTTTTCAGGCGTTACGTTAAACTATAGTTTTCGTACTTAAAAATGAATAAAAATGTATTAAAATTTTTTTTTAATGTATTTCAAGACTTTATTTATCAAGCCCAACAACTTTTATATTCATATCTTTTATAAAATCCTCAAAAAAAAAATCGCGAAAATAGCCTTTTTTTCGTGGCTCCAAAGTGGACTGGCCCCTTAAAAATCATAGAATGGGTCTCTCTATTTTAGAGAATTAAAAAAAAACATGGCAATTATTTTTAAAAAAACTAGTTTTCACTCTAGAAGCAAAAAAACCCGTTGCCATTGATAATTGACAATTTTTTAAAATATTTTTTAACAAAAGTATTCTTCAAAATGAGAAAAAATGATATATTGACATTTGTCGATATCTCAATCAGTTCAGGAGTTATCAGCGTTTAAACGTTTAAACCCAAAACTTCCAAAATCCACATTTTTGGAAAATTACAACTCCCAAAAGAAAAGAGATAAAAAATCTAAAAATTTGTGCGGATATTCCTTTCATGGGGTACAATTAAAAAAAAAAAAAAAAATCAGGAAAATAAAAAAATGGTCGGTGTCACAGGCTAGATGAATTGGCGTCGAATCCCTCATATATATATATATGAGCTACTTCCATGATTACATCGACAAGTTTATATAATATATATATATATTATGATACATAAGTTTAGAGAGAGGAAAAATAATATGCGCATGACCCTTCTAAAGGCGTATATATTACAGCACTCTAGCATTCTTGAAAATTGTTATATATTTATATAAATATAAATATATGGACATGTAAGAGGGGCGAGGATCGAGGTGGCAAGGGGGAAAAAAAAAATAAAACAGACAAACAAACAAAACAACAAATTGTTTTTCAATTTATGCGACCACCTCGAGTCTCGTGTCTTGTACGCGCTTTCTTTTTCTTTTTACTTTATTTTTTTTTTTTTCTTCAAAATACGACAGGCTCAATTTTTATTGGAAATTTTAAGGAAAAAAAAAAAAACAAGGAGAATAAACAAACGATCGATGGGACGAAGAAGAAATCGGTGTATGGTCATGTTTGATATTTATTGTCCGGAAAGTATTAGTGTGCGCGTGGGTGGGTGTTGCGTGTGTGTGTGTGTGTGTTGCGTGCGTGGGTGTCTCCTTGCTCGCAAAGGATTTTCATAGATTCAACGAACGACGTTGGATTCATCTCGTTATCTCGGAATTAATTTTTTTCCGAAAGTTCACTTCGTTCACTGTAGCAAAAAAAATCGACTTTTTTTTTCTTTCCAAACGCTGTACACGAAGAGAATTAAAGAGTAATTTTTGTCGTGAATTTCACGGTAAAAATTACCGTGATATATTTCAATGTGGTGACAAGTGAGAAAAGCATAATAATTCGTATGCGAAAAGTTTTTTTTTTTTTAACTCACGTTACAGAAAATTTCAAATACGTAGGTAAAATTTAACTATACAAGAAGGGTAGCGCGCACGATAATTTTTTACCGAGAGCACAATACATTTTCCTCATTAACACTCATTAAATTTTATAATAAATCTTAAAATAAGTGTTATAAAGACGATACTTTTTTATAGACATTTTTCAAAGGCATAAAATAATGAAAATGCACAGTAAAATTTCGCTGATATTATATATTTTTTAAAATTTAAGTTTTGCGTATTTTGTTACACATGAAAATTTACTAGAAAATCTGGTAAAATTTTTTATCCGAAGAAGAAATTTTATTTTATTTTCGTGAAAATTCGTCTTTTACTCAGTAATAATAAGCGAAGTTTCAGGATTGTCATCTGGTTAGCGTTACTGCACGGTAATTTTTAACATTTAATTCTCTCCGTGTAAAGCCATTGCAAAAATAATGGATTTCTTTTTACTACACCTAATATTTCTGATTTTGTTTTTTTTACATATACTTAACCATGTGCATAAATGATCTGTCAAAAAAATGTCGTCAATATATGCGTCATTTTTTTTTAACCTCGTCTAGAAAAGTACCTTCGAAAATCGGCGAAATCGCGTACACGGAGAGAATTAAATGTTAAAAGTTACCGTGCAGTAACGCTAACCAGATGACAACCCTGAAACTTCGCTTATTATTACTGAGTGAAACACAAATTTTCACGAAAATAAAATAAAATGTCTTCTTCAGATAGAAAATTTTACCAGATTTTCTAGTAAATTTTCACGTGTAACAAAATACGCAAAACTTAAATTTAAAAAATATATAATATCAGCGAAATTTTACTGTGCATTTTCATTATTCTATGCCTTTCAAAAAATGTCTATAAAAAAGTATCGTCTTTATAACACTTATTTTAAGATTTATTATAAAATTTAATGAGTGTTAATAGGAAAATGTATTGTGCTCTCGGTAAAAATTATCGTGCGCGCTACCCAACTTGTATAGTAAAATTTTGGCTACGTATTTGAAATGTTCTGTAACGTGAGTTAAAAAAAAAAACTTGTCGCATACGAATTATTATGCTTTTCTCACTTGTCACCACATTGAAATATATCACGGTAATTTTTACCGTGAAATTTACGACAAAAATTACTTTTTAATTCTCTCCGTGTATACAAAGGCCTTAAAAGTGAAAAAAAAACTCTGTTTAATTAGTCGGTAATTGGAATGTTATTCGACAAATATTGTATTTGCGGCAATCAAAATTATACCGTCGCTGTCACAATCTGGTACAGTGTCATTAGGCCGTTTACCTTACAGAGTTATTTCGAGTGGCCGAGATAAGAGGGACACCCTGTATATGATTCTGTATGAATGTACGTGTGCGTGAAGGATGTACGTGTAACATTTTCGGGTCATCAACTTCAGGGAAATGATAAATATTAAACTATTATTTATATAGGTACGTGTATATTTAAAATGTATATAGAATGATGTTTCATATGCCTATTGTAAATAAGAATTACAATGATCGATAGATAATAATAATAATGAATAAATATCAATGGTTAAAAGTGGCAATAGATACAGGAACGTTGATAATAATATTGAGAATAATGATAATAATAATAATAATAATGTTAATAAAATACATAGCGGAAATATATATATATATGTAAGAAAAAATGTTGGCAATTAAAGGTTAATGAATATAATAAATGAATACGTAATAAATGAAATTGCCTAAAACTCGGCCACGGCGGTAGTACGCTGACGGTGAGCTCCTCGTCGGAGTCCTGGATAGCCGCCCGGCTAGTAAGTATCCTCGTCATGCCGATCTGTGGCTCCCCGTCGGTCTTGAAACTTTTCGGACACAGCCCGTCAGCGATGCGCAACGACCAACAGTCGCAATATCGAACAATATCATCACACACATGATGCAGACTTTTTTTTTTTTTATCATCTTTTTAATTATTTTTTTTGTTTTTCTTTGTTTTTTTTTTTTTGGGGAGTTTGTGGCATCGAAAATATTGTGCGCGTGTCGGTATGTGGGTGTTATTTTTTTCTTGTTTTTAAGAGGCGATTTGTTTTTTTTTTTTTTTTTCGAAAATTTGAGTGTATGAGAATTTATTTTTTGTGCCCGAGTGGTTTGTTCGATTTACTTGGGTAATTAACGATCGATGAATGGGTTTATGATATACATATTTACATATATTTATATCTATGTATGTGTGTATATGTATATATATATATATATATATATACAGTACTGGACAAAAAAAAAGTACGTCGAAATTTCTTACCGCACTAAAATTTACATAGCGGACTCAAAAATAAAGGTAATTGAATTTGCCAAGTGGCGTTTCAAAGAGGACAAGTTTACCTTTATTTTGCTTTTTTAGAAAATTCTCTACGATTTTTTTTCGCCCCGGTGCGCACTTTTGAACGTGGCCATTTTTCGGCCGTCGAAAATTAACTGCAAAGTTTATAGAAAAAATTTTCCTCGGTTTTTTCCACGGTTAACTTAAAAAGGATATCAAAACCTACATTTTTGTTTTTTTAAAAGTCTCGTACGATTTTTTTTCGCCCCGGTATTGCATTTTTAGCTAAAAAAGACATGTTTCAGAATAAAAAGGCGTCATCGAAGAACTATATAGGGTTCTAGGGGAAATGTCAAGAGGGTAAAAAGTTGCATGGGTTCACACTGGAGTGGCTAGAATTTTTTCAGAATTTTTCGTGGACTTTTTTTTTTACCATTTTTGGTTGGTACTTTGATGAGTGGAGAGGCTCCACTTGGAAAGGAATTAAGGAGGGAAATTTGTTTACATTTTCATTTTTAATTAACTACAATTATACTAGATGTTTTTTTTTATTTTTGAAAATTAAAATTAAAAAATGCAAACGAAAAAAATGAAAAAAAAATAAAATAAAAATTGTTGTTAATTAAAAATAAATATGTAAACAAATTTCCTTTCTCAATATATCGTCCTAGACCTCATAATTCCCAAGCGGAGCCTCTCCACTCATCAAATTTCCAACCAAAAATGGTAAGAAAAAAAAATCAAAAAAAAATTCTGAAAAAATTCTAGCCACTGCAGTGTGAACCCATGCAACTTTTTACCCTCTTGACATTTTCTCTGAAACCCTATAGTTCTTCGATGACGCCTTTTTTTCTGAAACATGTCTTTTTTAGCCAAAAATGCAATACCGGGGCGAAAAAAAATCGTACGAGACTTTCGAAAAAATAAAAATGTAGGTTTTGATATCCTTTTTAAGTTTACCATTGGAAATAACCAAGAAAAAAATTTTCCACAAACTTTGCAGTTAATTTTCGACCGCCAAAAAATAGCCGAAAAAATGGCCACGTTCAGAAGTGCGCACCGGGGCGAAAAAAAATCCTAGAGAATTGTCTAAAAAAGCAAAATGAAGGTAAACTTGTTCTCTTTAAAACGCCACTTGGGAAATTCAATTATCTTTATTTTTGAGCCCGCTATGTAAATTTTAGTGCGGTAAAAAATTTCGACTAGTGCGTACTTTTTTTCTGTCCAGTACTGTATATATATATATATATACACAGGGTGATTGGCAATTCAACCTATTACTTGAAAGCGGTCATACCAGAGGTAATTTGCAACGAATTAACCCCCGTCAACTAGGGATCGAAAATGATTGGTTTTACCGGTTATGCTGGTTTTAATTTTTTTTTTAGAAATTTCCGGACTTACCAAAAAGCATGTAAGAAAATTCAAAAATAAAATATGTTGAGCAGCAAGGAGTAATAATATTTTATACATTTTTCCAACAAAAAAAAAATCCATGAGAATCACTCGAAAAAAAAAATGTATGGCACTTGGCATACGACTCACGGAAATAAATTTATTATTTCCGTGAGTCGAAAATGTCTTATATACCCAAACAAACCCAAACAAACTCATGGTTTTTGTATTTTTTTAAATTATTTTTCTGTGTTTTCAACGTATTACTTTTCCCCATTGAACGCTTTCCTATCACTCTCTATCAGCATTTCCCTAATCTAATCTAACGTTCTGTTCACAGTTGTCCTAAGGGATTACACCATCGTGAAATTTCCGAAAAATCGATTTTTTTCTCTCATAGTTTGAAGCTTAAAAAAGATTTTAATATTTACAATATTAATGAAGATATTAATTTTTTTTTCTACCGCACTGTGCAGCGCTCCCTTAGATAGATTTACCCTTTGCTTTTATGAAACTATAGTACCCGAGCATAGATTTCTTCTTGGAAGCTCCGATTTCATTGTCAATTGGAGATATAAGAGGATACAATCAAAACTGTAACGAAAGCATAAACGCTATGATATGGAAAATCGCATGGAAAATAAGTTTCAGTGGTACGAGAGTAGTTGAAATAGCTACTTGACATCGCTACGTGTATTTATAATGAAGAGATTTATAGTATTGGAAGTACAAATGAGTCTCCGACGTTTGACAAAAGATGGCCCCACCAGGAGGTTATGGTTGAAATTGTCGGATGTAAAACGTCATGTCGTAAGGTTGGACATCTGGCGAGGCCATAACCTTGAAATATTAGCGATCTTGTATTAGGTGCGTGAATTAATTTTTACAGATTTTTCTAGCAGGCTGGGAATCATCTTTCAAGTTGAAATATTTCAACGTCCTCTTTTAGGATTTTAAAGTCTTGACATAGCCCTGTTCAAGACGCTGTATGAATTTATTGGGCGAGCATCATAACCTTAAAACAAAGTAGCAATAACAATGGCAACCGATAAGCTGCACACTCGCCACTGCATCCTTTACGAATTCCAACAAGGAAAAAGTGCCACCAAAGCGTGGTAGTCAATGTGTTCTGTGTTCGGGAAGAGTATTGTGTCATACGAAACATGCAATTATTGGTTTAAACGTTTTAGAAACAATGATTTCGAACTCAGTGACCGTGCGCGTACTGGACAGCCTGAAAATTTTTTCGTACGACGATTTGGAAACTTTACCGGTCCAAAATTCTTCACAGACACAAGAAGAACTTGCAGCTCAACTAGGAGTTGATCGATCAACCGTTGCCAAGAGGTTACACGCGATGGGAAAAATTCAGAAGCTCGGGAAATGGTTCCCACGTGAACTTACCGAATATATAACCTCGGACAACGGATGAACACGTGTCTTTGGTTGCTTAGCAAACAACGAAGGAAGAACTTTCTCTGGAAAATCGTGACGGGGCGATGAAAAATAGATCCTTTATGAGAATCCCAAGCGGAAAAAATCATGGGTAGACCCTGGAGAACCAACAACATCAACTCCGCAAACCGCAAATGAACGTCAAAAAAATGCTTTTGTGTATCTGGTGGGACATAAAGGGTGTTCTTTATTATGAACTTCTAGAACCGGGTCAGACGTGATCACTGCAGAACGATATAGTGACCAATTGAATCGTTCGAGCGAAGCAATTGAGCAAAAAAAGGCCATTCACAGGACACGGAAGGCGAAAAGTCATTCTCCTGCGTGATAACGCTCGACCTCACGTTCCTCGTACCACCCAAAACAACTATTTTAAACCTGGACCTGGGAAGTTCTTCCTCATCCGGCATATTCACCGGACTTGGCCCCATCCGACTAGCACCTATTTCGCTCAATGGCGCACAGCTTAAGAGGGAGCCACTTCCGAGAAGTCGAAGATATTAGGAAATTCGTCGATGACTTTATCGCCTCGAAACCAGCCAGCTTCTATCGTGATGGTATCTGTATCCTACCAATTCGGTGGCAGAAGGCTGTAGAAAGCAACGGGGGATATTACCCGGATTAACCCCTTCGTTGGCATTGACGCAATAGCGCGTCAAATAAATCCGTGCCCTGTGTGGCATTGACGCAATAGCGCGTCAACCTTTATTTCCCTATTTAACTTGCTCTGATGTAAAATCGGAGCCTCATTCGGGGAGTTTTGGGCTCGCTGAATCCGAATTTCAAGTCAAAATTTGGAAATTCAAAATGGCGGCGCCAATATGGCGGACAAAAATCAAAAAACTTTACTCGATTTAGATGAAAATTCGTACTCCGGGATTTTTGAGGTCGCTTATTACGAATCTGAACTTTAAATTTGAAAATTCAAAATGGCGGCGCTAGAATGGCGAAAATTGAAAATTTTACTCGATTCAGATAAAAATTGGTACACTGGGATTTTCGAGGTTGCTTATTACGAATCTGAACACAAAATTCGAAAAATTTTCAATGGCGGATCTAATATGGCGGACGAAAGTGCAAAAAACAGCTGGATTTGGATAAATCTTGGTACTCGGGGGTTTTCGGGGACGCTGAGTGTGTGATGCTGAACTCAAAATGAAGGAATTTTCTCATGGTGAATTCAATAACATGGAGCATAATACAATAAATAGGTGGAAATATATGAAGCTTGGTACTCAATGTTGTACGAATGCCCAGATAGCAGAGCTCCACGTTCGGTCACATCTTTGCGCATTTATTGAGAAAACATGCACTATGAAACTTTTGAGTTCAGATTCGTAATCAGCACCCTCGAAAACCCCAGAGTACAAGTTTTCAGGATAACAAAAATTTTCCTTGCCATTTTGGGCACTTTTTGTCGAATTCACTCTGCCAACGAAGGGATTAAACACGGTTTTGTCTATTTTTTAATAAACCGCAAGTATGGAAGAAAAAAAACTGTAAAAATTAATTCACCCACCTAATATCAGTATGACATAATTTTTTTTTTCGTGCGAAAATGTCGAGTTTTTAGCCGAATAAGCGTCATTTGCGCGAACGTTTTGATTTACTTCTTTAAATTTGAAGAAATCTGCAGCTGAGGCGCGTTCGATTGTTTATAGAAGCATACATTCTGAATAAAATAATTTATATATTATATTTAAGAAAAAATATGCTTTTTTTTCGCTTTCGAAACCCACGTAACCCCTTTTAACTTAATAACCAATTTCAAGCAATAGGTCAAATTACTAATCACCCTTTTATATATATATATATGTATATTTGTTTGCGCGGATATATGCATATGTAATAAAAAAGGCGAGCTCTTACGGACTCGTAGATATATACTATATACTATATATATATATGTAAAGTTTCATCGCCCTCTCAAAATTAACGCGCTGGCGCGTGCGCGCGCCCTTTAAAGCGCCGGCATCACAGCTCACCTCGAAAAGATCTTTCGCACCAGATGATCCTGCGTCTGGTCCAGCTGAGGCTCGTTCTTTCGTCTCTCCGCCAATTCCTTCTCGCGTCTTACGTCCGCGACTTTTCGGAATATTAGCTGAAAACAGAGTAAACGCAAGGTTTTTTTTTTTTTTTTTTTTTTTTGGCCGCGGGACAAGATAGACTGCGAGGGCGGTTTTTTTTTTTGTTGGTTAAAAATAAACTTCCGCTAAGCGGAAATCGAATTTCGATCGGAAATTTGGCACACACTTGCATTTTAATTGTTATAAGATTTGCCGTAAAAGGATTTTTGCCCAATTTGCAAGATTTTCCGAGAAAACGAAATTTAGATTTGAAAAACTAAATTTAGATCTGAAAATCTAAATTTAGATTTGGGAATCTAAATTTAGATTTGGGAATCTAAATTTAGATTTGAAAATCTAAATTTCGATTCGAAAAACTAAATTTAGATTTGAAAATTTAAATTTAGATTTGAAAATCTAAATTTAATCCAAAATCTAAATCTAAATTTAGATTCTCAAATCTGAATTTAGATTCTCAAATGTGAATTTAGATTTAAAAATCTAAATTTAGATTTGTTTGAGTTTGTTTGGGTTTGTTTGGGTTATAGATTTAGATTTTAGATTAAATTTAGATCTAGATTCTCAAATCTAAATTTAGATTCGAAAATATAAATTTAGATTTGAAAATCTAAATCTAAATTTAATCCAAAATCTAAATCTAAATTTACATTCTCAAATCTGAATTTAGATTTAAAAATCTAAATTTATATTTGAGAATCTAGATCTAAATTTAATCTAAAATCTAAAGCTAAATTTAATCCAAAATCTAAATCTAAATTTAGATTTGAGGATCTAGATCTAAATTTAATCTAAAATCTAAATCTACATTTAGATTCTCAAATCTAAATTTAGATTTGAAAATTTAAATTTAGATTTGAAAATCTAAATCTAAATTTAGATTCTCAAATCTGAATTTAGATTTAAAAATGTAAATTTAGATTTGAGAATCTAAACTTAGATTTGAGAATCTAAATTGAAATTTGAGAATCTAAATTTAGATTTGAAAATTTAAATTTAGATTTGAAAAACTAAATATAGATTTGAAAATTTAAATTTAACTTTGAAAATCTAAATCTAAATTTAGATTTGAAAATTTAAATTTAGATTTGAAAAACTAAATTTAGATTTGAAAATTTAAATTTATATTTGAAAAACTAAATTTAGATTTGAAAATCTAAATTTAGATTCGCAAATCTAAATTTAGATTTGAGAATCTAAATATAAATTCGAAAATCTAAATTCAGATTTGAGAATCTAAATGTGTTTATTCCCGCGTTATCGTTACCTAGAAGACTTGGCAGTAACTAATCTAAATTTAAATTTAGATTCTCAAATATAAATTTAGAATTGGGAATCTAAATTTCGATTCTCAAATCTAAATTTAGATTCTCAAATGTAAATTTGAGAATCTAAATTCAGATTTGCGAATATAAATTTAGATTAGTTACTGCCAAGTCTGCTAGGTAACGATAACGCGCGGGAATAAACACGCTACAGGAATGCGTACATATCGAATTAAACGCGAGCTATCGCTGCTCTCGTCCTCTTCGAACGTGACGCAATAAAAACGAAAAATAATTTTAAAAAAGAATTTACAAAAATGTCCATGCAGGAAATACAAATAAACAGAGCAAAGCAAAAAAAAAGATTCGAATTATTCCGCGAGAAGCAAAGGCCGGCTCTCATCGCGTGTCAATATCCATTTCCGGTTGTCGCGCGCACATGTTGCGGCGCAGGTTTTGTTCGCATCCGTGCTGGCTGTCAAACGCGTTCTCGCGCGGGCCGACGAACGCACGCAAGTGCGTCGTACAGCGCGACATCGTAAACCTGTTAACGGGGTCGAAGATGAAAAAAAAAGCGCCACGAGGCATGCGAATAGAGCACGGTTCAACGTAAGGGGGTAATGAAACGGTGATGTGGCAGAGTGTGTGTGTGTGTGTGCGCGCGCGCGCATACTCCGAGAAAACGCCAGTCGATAAGAGTCCCCTTGAACGCGAGCGTAGCAGACTACGCGAAAGACGCGCACATAACCTCAAAATATTTTCATACTCGACGTCTCTCTCTTTCTCTCTCTCTCCCTCTCTCCCTCTCTCTCTCTTTCTCTCTCGCACTCTCGCTCTCTCGCTCTCGCGCTATCTCTCTCTCTCTCTCGCTCTCTCTCTCGCAGGTGGACTCTACTCGACGATTCTCAATATCCAACTAAACATTTGTGACGATATGAAATGACCGATATCCCGTGTGGTTCACGTGAGATATTCTCGGGACTCGTCCAGAGACGCGCCGCTCTCTCGTCATTATGAAGTTTTTAGTGTGAATCGAGTTACCGCGAGGAACTCATCCCGATAATATCTCTCTCTCTCTCCCTCCTCTCTCTCTCTCTCTCTCTCTCTCTCTCTCTCTCTCTCTCTCTCTCTCTCTCTCTCTCTCTCTCTCTCACACTCTCTCACTCTCTCGCTCTCGAGGTTCGTAGGTAATCTCGTTACACTCGTGTAATCAACATCGAATTTTTTTTTTCCTCTTTTCGTTTGATCTCTGTGATTGCGTCCAATTAATCGAGTATCCGGCGTTTTGTTTTTTTTTTTCTTCGGGAAAATCACGCTTTTCGCACTCGGAGAGTTGACGAAAAGTTAGTACTCTCGGAAACAATAGTCAAGAATATTCTGAATTAACATTTGTTATTGTCTACAATAACAAATGTGCTTTTTTTTGTGCTGAAAGTGTGCTTTCTTCTACATTTACAAATGTATTATTATTATTATTATTATTAATTTTACTGTGTCATTGGTTGTGGATTTTCATTTATTATTCCGATTATTATTATCACGCTATTAGTTTTGGCAGAGTGTGTACGCAGTATTCTTTTTTTTTTTCTATATTTATAAATGTTATTTCTTTTTTTTCTATTCTTTATTTATAAATGTATTGTTAATGTTACATGATTTTATGAATTTTCCTATTTTTTTTGCTTATATTCGTTCCATTTTGAGATTTTATTATGAATTTTCTTTTTTTTTTGCTTATATTCGTTCCATTTTGAGATTTTATTATGAATTTTCTTATTTTTTTTTGCTTATATTCGTTCCATTTTGAATTTTGGAAAGGTGAAACGTACATACCGAATTATAACTGTCACGTTTCACTCTAGATTTTCCATGAATTATTATTCATTTGTTCATCGATTATTGTTATTATTCGTTTTTGAAAAGTATCGTGCAATAATTCTTGCTAAGCGCAGTCGTTCCGTTCGGTAAATATGTACGCTATATTCTAGCTTTTTTTTAAATTAAATATCGCTATTATGACTATTTTATTATTTATTTTTTCAACGTGTGCCACAATTGAAAAATAACTTTTACGTTGTACTCTGGTTTATTATTAATACTATTATTATTAAGTATATCGTGCGTGAAAAGAAATTATTACCGTCTACTCTGGTTATTATTTCATTATTAGATCTTGCATCGGAACTTCATCGGCAAACTATTATTCGATGATTCTTTCTAATATTATTTTTTCCTGGTGCCAAAAAAGACTCGTCGCTGGCATTGCGACAATTTTTTTGTTACGCGACGTTTCTGTAAATTGGATTTTTTTTTTACACTCGTAGCGAAGAGATAGAATAATAATAAACGAACGGAAGGAACTTTACCTTTGCTCGAAATTTGGAAAATATTTTGGGCCGTCGCGACTATTGGGAAGTCTTCGACTTTGAAATTTGCGCTTTACGTCGAAGTGATATTTTCTTGTATTTTCATACGCAACAGATGGGTCACGGTTCGAGCCGCGCCGCATCATCCGGCAACATACTGTCGTCGGAGGAGGTGACGCTAGTGGAGAATCTCTTCAAGTCCATGTCTCGTAGTTCGGGTTCGATAAAGCGCGAGGACATATTCAAGCATTGGTCGAATCATTTGGACGACGCGTTGCTCCAGTCGGTCGTAAAGTTTCTCTGTTACGAGCCCGGCAAAAAGGTATCCGCAATAAACGGCGAGAATTTCGGTCGTTTGTACGTGTACGCGGTGCGTGGAAGTCCCGAGGAACGCTCGTGTCTCGTGTTGAACGGTTCGACGGACGATCAAGAGCAACGCACGGACATTGAAACGGAAACTTTTCTCTCCTACGTGCAAGCAACGATAAATTCTTATCTGAGATTACAGAAGAATTGCGCCAACGTACGTTACAACAGCTGGAGCAGTATTGGCTGTACGGTGAACAAGAGAAGAATCGACATGCGCTCGAGAAGTCTGTGCGAGGAACTCTTGAGACTGGAGGACACGTTGAGCGTCGATAAGCTCGAAAATTGGTTCGCACAAGCGGCAACGTTCAAGAAGATACAATCGCACGTTTTTCAATGTTTGTTCCTAGCGTCGCAGAAGAAAGGCGACAAGCACACACTCGCGCGTATCAACGATTTGAATTTGTTGCCGATTTGCAAAGGCCTCGAGAACATACCGCACTTTCCGAGTATACTTGGCCTCGGCGATGTGCTCTTTCTCAATCTGAGCCTGCCTCACGAACTTCGCGATCAGTGGCGTTTCTTGTTCTCGAGCCAGGTACACGGTGAGTCGTTCTCAACGATGCTCGGACGCGTCACGATGCAGGGAGCGACGATTATCATCGTACAGGACACGGACGATCATGTTTTCGGTGCTTTCGCCTCGGACAGTTGGTCAATCGGTCCAAACTTCACCGGCACCCAATCGTCCTTTCTCTTCAAACTCGAGCCACAAATACTCACCTTCAACGCCTCGGCTTACAACAATCATTATCAATATTTGAATGTCAATCAGCAAACGATGCCCAATGGCTTGCTGCTCGGTGGCCAACTCAATTATCCCGGCTTGTGGCTTGACGCGGAATACGGCAATGGCAAATCGAGCCCCTCGTGCACGACTTTTCACAATTACGTACAATTGAGCGGACGTGAAAACTTTGCGATAAAACATCTCGAGGTTTGGGGCGTTGGACCTGTACCGGCGAACGACGAGGATGGCGATAATCGCGACTCGAGATCGTGCCTCGATCAGGATCCCGCTACGAGAGCCATGCTCGAACTTGTCGGCAGGAAAATGCACAGCGATGGATTACGCGACAAACCGCCCGAATGAGACCAATGTCGTTTCTCACTTGGTCGATTGTTACTCGACGAGCAACGCGACGAACGCTCGTACGCGACGAGAGACTGCAAGTGGTGGAGAAGAGTCGCACGCTCTGTTCACAAATCCTAATTACCATCGATAAACGCTACACGAATGTGCTGGATTTTCAAGATTTTCTTTACTTTTCTTTCTTTTTTTGACGCCCCCAGCGTTTTTCGTACACTTCGAGTATTTCGAGAGCGAGAGATGCGGGCGAAGAAGAAACTCGTTCGGACATTAACGAATTGGATGATTTTGGTGTCCGGTGTATTTATAAGTTGACGATCCGACGAATAAACGGACTGTGAAGAAAGTTTTTCTTCGATAATAAGGAAAATAAATCCAAAGTATAAATAAATATATATATATATTGGGAGGGCAAATTAATTCGGTCCGTTTTTTTTTGTGGTAAAAAATCCATTTATTTCAAAATAAAAGGTATAAATCGATTAATCAAAGTATTGTCCATCGCTGGCTACTTTTTCCCACCTCTCAGACAATTTTCGAATGCCATCTCGAACAAAAAGTCTCGTCTTTTGAGGCGATCCAAGTTTTGAGGCCAATTTTCGATTTCTGCGAAAGAAGTGAAGCGGTGAGCTGGTAAATCCTGCTGCATCCGTCGGAACAACCAGTAATCAGAAGGAGCCAATGTACGGAGAATACGCGCGGGTGCGGTAAAATATCCCATTTGAGCGTTACCAAATATTTTGTTTACGACTTTTGCGACACGAGGCCGAGCGTTGTCGTGCAGAAGAATCATTTTGTCATGTCTGCCTCGTATTCCGGCCGTTTTTCTCGTAATGCACGGCTCAAACGAATCAATTGTAGTCTATACCGATCGCCCGTAATGGAATCGCCAGGTTGTAGCAGCTCATGGTACACAACACCCTTTTGGTCCCACCAGATGAACAGCATGATCCTCGAACCATGGATATTCGGCTTTGGTGTTGATGTTGAGGTCGATGGCAACGATTTACCGGGTAAAGCGTAGTATTTTTTCTTCTTGGGGTTATCGTGGAATATCCATTTCTCATCCCCAGTCACAATCCGATGTAAAAACAAAACCCTTTCTTTTTTGCCTTTGAATCAGCTGCTCACAAGAGAAAAATCGTCTATCAACGTTGCGCAATTTCAGTTCACGAGGCACCCAATTTCCTTGCTTTTGAATCAATCCCATGGATTTTAGTCGTACGGAAAACTGCTTGTTGAGTCACTCCCAATGAATCTGCAAGCTCTTCTTGCGTTTGACTCGGATCTTCATCGAGTAATGCCTCCAATTCATTGTCTTCGAATTTTTTTTCTGGCTGTCCAGGGCGAGGCTTGTCTTCAACGCTGAAATCACTGTTCTTAAAGCGTCGAAACCATTCCCTACATCATTTATCAGTTGGAGCATCGTCACCATAAACTTCAACAAGCATTCGATGCGCTTCAGCTGCACTTTTCTTACAATTAAAGCAGAAAAGTAAAACTTCCCGCAAATGCTGCTTAGTTAACCCTTTAACAGCCGAATTTTTTTGGAGCGTTTGGCAAAGTTGGTACATCGTGAATTTGAATTCGTGAGTACCCAATGTGAGAAAAAACATTATTCGAGAATTTTTCTACCCTCAGAAACTACCCCCAAATGAAAAAAACCACCCCAATCGCTTGAAAACATCTTAATTTCATTTCCCATCGTTCGTTGCTGCCAGAAATTGAGGAAAAGTCATTCCAGAACACGCAGTGGGATCCTGAAGAACTTACGGATCAATCAACCCTTATGAACTACCCCTCAATTGAGAGAAATTCACCCCCCCAATGGATAAAATGTTATCATCTCATTTTCTGTTATTTTATCCTGATCTGAATCGAAATACGAGTGTTCAAGAACACTTAAGCATATTCTGAAGGACTTACGGATAATTCGATGTTTTGTTACTGTTGGGGGTAATTTTCGAGTCAGATTTTCTTGCTACAAATTTTTCATGTGTTTTCAAAAATTTATATGAACTGAACATCAATTGAAGTGCATTTTCAGGCGCATCGCCACTGCTAGGGGCGGTTTTTGATGTTTTCTTACTGTTAGGGGTAGTTTTTTAATCGGATGTTCTTGATACACATTTTCCATGCGTTTTCGAAAATATATATGAACTGAACATCGATGGAAGTGCATTTTTGGGCGTATCATCATTTCTAGGGGTGGTTTTCGATGTTTCGTTACTGTTAGGGGTAGCTTTCCATTCGGATATTCTTGCTACAAATTTTTCATGTGTTTTCAAAAATATTTATGAACTGAACATCAATGAAAGTGCATTATTGGGCGTATCACAATTGCTAGGGGTGGTTACCGATATTTCATTACTGTTATGGGTGGTTTTTGGTCCGGACCTTTTTGCTACAAATTTTCGATGTTATTTCAAAGCACGCACTTGAGATCGCGACTCTAAAAAAAATGTTGCCTGAAAGTTATGCTCATTTCTCATTTTTTCGCAATTTTTGCACTTTTTGAGGGTGTGAAACTCAAGGGGTGCAACCCTTGAGTTTGCCGAATTTTTTCTGATTCGATGCATCCTTCATCTTCAAAATGCGACTTCAACGATGTCGATATGTTCATTTTTCTGAAAATTACGATTTTTCAAATATGAGTGTTCCAGAACACAAGCATATTCTGATGGACTTACGGATAATTCGATGTTTTGTTACTGTTGGGGGTAGTTTTCGAGTCAGATTTTCTTGCTACAAAGTTTTCATGTGTTTTCAAAAATTTATATGAACTGGACATCAATTGAAGTGCATTTTCAGGCGCAGCGCCACTGCTAGGGGCGGTTTTTGATGTTTTCTTACTGTTAGGGGTAGTTTTTTAATCGGATGTTCTTGATACACATTTTCCATGCGTTTTCGAAAATATATATGAACTGAACATCGATGGAAGTGCATTTTTGGGCGTATCATCATTTCTAGGGGTGGTTTTCGATGTTTCGTTACTGTTAGGGGTAGCTTTCCATTCGGATATTCTTGCTCCAAATTTTTCATGTGTTTTCAAAAATATTTATGAACTGAACATCAATGAAAGTGCATTATTGGGCGTATCACAATTGCTAGGGGTGGTTATCGATATTTCATTACTGTTATGGGTGGTTTTTGGTCCGGACCTTTTTGCTACAAATTTTCGATGTTATTTCAAAGCACACACTTGAGATCGCGACTCTAAAAAAAATGTTGCCTGAAAGTTATGCTAATTTCTCATTTTTTCGCAATTTTCGCACTTTTTGAGGGTGTGAAACTGAAAGGGTGCAACCCTTGAGTTTGCCGAATTTTTCATGATTAGATGCATCCTTCATCTTCAAAATGCGACCTCAACGATGTCGATATGTTCATTTTTCTGAAAATTACGATTTTTCAAATATGAGTGTTCCAGAACACATAAGCATATTCTGATGGACTTACGGATAATTCGATGTTTTGTTACTGTTGGGGGTAGTTTTCGAGTCAGATTTTCTTGCTACAAATTTTTCATGTGTTTTCAAAAATTTATATGAACTGAACATCAATTGAAGTGCATTTTCAGGCGCAGCGCCACTGCTAGGGGCGGTTTTTGATGTTTTCTTACTGTTAGGGGTAGTTTTTTAATCGGATGTTCTTGATACACATTTTCCATGCGTTTTCGAAAATATATATGAACTGAACATCGATGGAAGTGCATTTTTGGGCGTATCACCATTTCTAGGGGTGGTTTTCGATGTTTCGTTACTGTTAGGGGTAGCTTTCCATTCGGATATTCTTGCTACAAATTTTTCATGTGTTTTCAAAAATATTTATGAACTGAACATCAATGAAAGTGCATTATTGGGCGTATCACAATTGCTAGGGGTGGTTATCGATATTGTATCACTGTTGTGGGTGGTTTTTGGTCCGGACCTTTTTGCTACAAATTTTCGATGTTATTCCAAAGCACACACTTGAGATCGCGACTCTAAAAAAAATGTTGCCTGAAAGTTATGCTAATTTCTCATTTTTTCGCAATTTTCGCACTTTTTGAGGGTGTGAAACTCAAGGGGTGCAACCCTTGAGTTTGCCGAATTTTTCATGATTAGATGCATCCTTCATCTTCAAAATGCGACCTCAACGATGTCGATATGTTCATTTTTCTGAAAATTACGATTTTTCAAATATGAGTGTTCCAGAACACATAAGCATATTCTGATGGACTTACGGATAATTCGATGTTTTGTTACTGTTGGGGGTAGTTTTCGAGTCAGATTTTCTTGCTACAAATTTTTCATGTGTTTTCAAAAATTTATATGAACTGAACATCAATTGAAGTGCATTTTCAGGCGCAGCGCCACTGCTAGGGGCGGTTTTTGATGTTTTCTTACTGTTAAGGGTAGTTTTTAAATCGGATGTTCTTGATACACATTTTCCATGCGTCTTCGAAAATATATATGAACTGAACATCGATGGAAGTGCATTTTTGGGCGTATCACCATTTCTAGGGGTGGTTTTCGATGTTTCGTTACTGTTAGGGGTAGCTTTCCATTCGGATATTCTTGCTACAAATTTTTCATGTGTTTTCAAAAATATTTATGAACTGAACATCAATGAAAGTGCATTATTGGGCGTATCACAATTGCTAGGGGTGGTTATCGATATTTCATTACTGTTATGGGTGGTTTTTGGTCCGGACCTTTTTGCTACAAATTTTCGATGTTATTCCAAAGCACACACCTGAGATCGCGACTCTAAAAAAAAATGTTGCCAAAAAAACCCAAACAAACACCCTGTCAAAAAGTGCAAAAATTGCGAAAAAAAAGAGAAATGAGCATGACTTGAAAGTCATGCTCATTTCTCTTTTTTTTCGCAATTTTTGCACTTTTTGACAGGGTGTGAAACTGAAGGGGTGTAACCCTTGAGTTTGCCGAATTTTTCATGATTAGATGCATCCTTCATCTTCAAAATGCTACCTCAACGATGTCGATGTGTTCATTTTTCTGGAAATTACGATTTTTCAAAGTAGGTGGGACGTTTTGCTCGCCAGCTCAATAGTTGTGAAACGACCTCTATACATTTGTATATCTATAAGAGCGCGGAGCCAAAAAAAAAAAAAAAACAAAGGGCCGAGGAAAATGCTCGCGCGTTCGCCAATTCGTTTTCATTTTATGAACACATCGTATCCGGAACGGCCTGAATTTTTAACCGTGCATAAGCTGTGCGCCCTTCTAGTCCCCCCGAACGTTTTTTCCTCCGCCCTCCCGTTTTTTTTTTTTCCCAGTGAATCGATCAACCGTGAAAAATGTTTCGACGTTGTTTTTCGCGTGACCACGAACACATTTGCAAATTATTTGCCTCATCGAAGAATCGCGCGGCCATTGCCCGTGTCAGCAATGGTCCCGCGTCGATGGATATCTCCCATCGAACAATATCCGTCACGTCTCGGTCGTACGTTTTTTTTTTTTTTTTTTTTTTTTTTTTTTTTTTTTTTTTTTTTCATCGAACCAATGTGTACGTCGCGAATATTATTCGCTTTTTGTCGTACGGAGATTGTGCGAAAATTGAATAATATACGTGAAAGTTGAATGGTACTTGGTTCCTCTTGTTTTTTTTTTTTTTTTCACCAAACGCTTTGGTGATTTCGCAATGGAAATTCAAAAAACGAAGCAAGATTTTTGATCTTAAAATCCGGAGAAAAATCCCTAGCGATTGTTAGTTGGGGTTTTCGTTTTTTGAATTTTCACGAAGAAATGAAAACGAAACGAAAAATTGCGAAAAATACCTTCTTTCTAAATTTATTATTTTTAGCATTGGCTAGTAATATAGTAAGACCGGGGGAAAATCCCTAGCGTTTTCCAGTTTTCTGTTTTTGGAATTTGCACCGAAGAATCGCAGAACGCAAATTCTAGAAACTTAGTAAAAAAATTCTAGAAAAAAATATCTCCTTTGTAAATTTGTTATTCGCCGATAAAAAAAAAATCGACACCGATTTCCAGTTGCATTCCCATTCTTCGAAAGCTCACCAAAGAATAAAGAAGCAAACAACATTTCGACAAAAAACCTCATTCCTAAATTATATTCATCGTAATATATTGATTGCAAAAAAAAACCACAGAAATAAATACCTCCGACTTCCTCATTCGAAAATTAATTATTTTCATCGTCTACCGATAAAAAAGTCTCACCAATTGAAATTCAAGAATCAAAGAAAATATTCTAGGAGCATACTAAAAATAATTCTAGGAAAAAAGTACCTCCCCCATAAATGAATCCTCATTATCATCTACCTAAAAAAAAAAAATCCCCACCGATTTCCAGTTGCATTCCCATTCTTCGAAAGCTCACCAAAGAATAAAGAAGCAAACAAAATTTAGACAAAAAAACCTCATTCCTAAATTATATTCATCGTAATATACCGATTGAAAAAAAAAACCACAGAAAAATCTCCAGCGTTGTTCAATTTTCCATCCCCCAAACATCCGCCAAACGATCGAACAACAAAAAAATTCTAGAAATAAATACCTCCCACTTCCTCATTCGAAAATTAATTATTTTCATCGTCTACCGATAAAAAAGTCTCACCAATTGAAATTCAAGAATGAAAGAAAATATTCTAGGAGCATACTAAAAATAATTCTAGGAAAAAAGTACCTCCCCCATAAATGAATCCTCATTATCATCTACCTAAAAAAAAAAAATTCCCACCGATTTCCAGTTGCATTCCCATTCTTCGAAAGCTCACCAAACAATAAAGAAGCAAACAAAATTTAGACAAAAAACCTCATTCCTAAATTATATTCATCGTAATATACCGATTGAAAAAAAAAAACCACAGAAAAATCTCCAGCGCTGTTCAATTTTCCATCCCCCAAACATCCGCCAAACGATCGAACAACAAAAAAATTCTAGAAATAAATACCTCCCACTTCCTCATTCGAAAATTAATTATTTTCATCGTCTACCGATAAAAAAGTCTCACCAATTGAAATTCAAGAATCAAAGAAAATATTCTAGGAGCATACTAAAAATAATTCTAGGAAAAAAGTACCTCCCCCATAAATGAATCCTCATTTTCATCTACCTAAAAAAAAAAATCCCCACCGATTTCCAGTTGCATTCCCATTCTTCGAAAGCTCACCAAAGAATGAAGAAGCAAACAAAATTTAGACAAAAAAACCTCATTCCTAAATTATATTCATCGTAATATACTGATTGAAAAAAAAAAACCACAGAAAAATCTCCAGCGTTGTTCAATTTTCCATCCCCCAAACATCCGCCAAACGATCCAACAACAAAAAAGTTCTAGAAATAAATACCTCCCACATCCTCATTCGAAAATTAATTATTTTCATCATTTACCGATAAAAAAAGGTCCCTACCAATTTCCATTTGGATTTCCATTCTCCGGTCATTCGCGAGGGAATTGCTCAACGTTGAGGAACGAAAAGATAAGGAAAAGTAGCGTCGTATGAGTGACCTGTGTGACTTACCCGATGACGCAGATTGTAAGTGAGAACGAGATTTCGGGCGAACGAGTTTGCGAATGCCTGATAAAAGTCGAGGACCTCGAGCAGTCTGTCGCGTTTTATCGTATGAAGATCGCAGTAGGTCAGTGCCCGTACGTTCGCAGCGCTTTGTCCAACCGCCGAGTCCTTCCAGAAGCTGTCACCGAAAACGTCACCTTTGCCGAGTATCGCGACGACCTCGTCGTCCTGTATGACCTCCAAGCTACCGGTCACGATGAAGCACAAGGAGTCTATCGACTCGCCGGTGTGATAGAGCAAATCTCCCGGCGCACTGTGAGACATGGTGAAGTGCATTGCCAGAGCCCGCAGACAACCGTCGGACGCCAGTCTAGCGCGAGAGAAACGGACGAAGAAAGAAATTCAAGTCTTTGTTGATGAAATGATGGGAGAGAAGAACGAAAAAGGTGGCTTTTTTTTTTGTTGGCAATATGGAGGAAGTTAGTACAAGTTTGTTTGGGGATTCAATGTGCTAGTTTGAATTTGTTCTGGTGACGATCTGGTAAGTTACTATTGGGCTAGGTGCTAAAAAAAAAGTAGCTAAAGTTCTAGTAATCTGCCTACAGCTGGTTACTAGAATGATGTTGCTGTAGCTTCCTAGGCTGGATGAACGTTAGTAACAACTGGTAAGTCCAAGGCCTTATGCCACTCTAGGATTTTCCAAAAATCGATTTCTGGTCAAATATGTATCTTAGTACCTATATAAATTATTCTAATTCTAATTATTTCATTCTCAAGAATACACCCAGCCGAGGTGCCCTGCGTCCACCCCAATGAACTTACACACCCCACGATTCAACACATCCGAGTTTGTTTGGGTTTGTTTGGGTTTGTTTTATTTGCGTTTGTTTGGGCCCATATGCAGTAAAGTGCGTAAGTAGATAATATCGAAACTAATGGAGTTTAGCAAAATATACTTATTGGACTATTATCCCATTTTTCTTGGAAAATAATGATTTTAGACAAAATTTGTATAGAACATAAATTATCGGTCCTTTGATGGGTTACAATTTTTGTAGGAGACATTTTTCTCTACGATCAACATTTATTAAAATAAAATAGAAAAACTAAAAAAAAATCGTTTTTTTTTAGTTTTGACCTTGAAAATCAAATTTGCGGGTATTTTCACTATTATATTCGTGATCAGCGAGTCAAAATACATAGGTACACGAAGTTCTAAATTATTCTAATTCTAATTATTTCATTCTCAAGAACACACCCTCCGAGGTGCCCTGCGCCCATCCCAATGAACTACACACCCCACGATTCAACACATCCGAGTTTGTTTGGGTTTGGGTTTGTTTGGGTTCATTTTATTTGCGTTTGTTTGGGTCCATATGCAGTAAAGTGCGTAAGTAGATAATGTCGAAACTAATGGAGTTATCAAAATATACTTATTGGAGTATTATCCCATTTTTCTTGGAATATAATGATTTTGGTCAAAATTTGTATAGAATGTAAATTATCGGTCTTTTGATGGGTGACAATTTTTGTAGGAGACATTTTCCTCTACGATCAACATTTATTAAAGTAAAATAGAAAAACTTAAAAAAAACCGTTTTTTTTTAAGTTTTTACCTTGAAAATCAAATTTGCGGGTATTTTCACTATCATATTCGTGATCAGCGAGTCAAAATACATAAGTACACGAAGTTCTAAATTATTCTAATTCTAATAATGTCATTCTCAAGAACACACCCTCCGAGGTGCCCTGCGCCCATCCCAATGAACTTACACACCCCACGATTCAACATATCCGAGTTTGTTTGGGTTTGTTTGGGTTCGTTTTATTTGCGTTTGTTTGGGCCCATATGCAGTAAAGTGTGTAAGTAGATAATATCAAAATGAATGGAGTTTAGCAAAATATACTTATTGGACTATTATCAAAATAGTCCAATAAAAAATAGTCCAAATAGTGGACAAAATTTGTATAGAACATAAATTATCGGTCTTTTGATGAGCTATAATTTTTGTAGGAGACATTTTCCTCTACGATCAACATTTATTAAAATAAAATAGAAAAACTAAAAAAAACCGTTTTTTTTAGTTTTGACCTTGGAAATCAAATTTGCGGGTATTTTCACTATCATATTCGTGATCAGCGAGTCAAAATACACAAGTTCACGAAGTTCTAAATTATTCAGAGTTGCGGGCTTTTCTGAAGTTTATCCCATATTTTTAAAAATATTTTGAAAAACTGTCAAATCACTCAGTACATTATGACAAAATTGTCATCAGTGTCATAATGTTAATTACTCTATGTTAAAAAGTGTTTCTCTATTGTAAGTTTTATAGAAACGGTGTAGACGATCGATTTAAAATTTGAAGTGTACATTCAGTAAATGCCAAAGAATTTACTGTATAAATTTGTATCAAATGGTAGCATTTCGTTGTGTTTCCAAAACTCCTCAAAGTCAGTAGAAAGTCACGAAATGAATCAAGAGTGGTTGTCCTAGAATTGGAAAATCGAGTACTTAGACTTTTTTCACACCCATAATCTTTTGGAATATAATTTTACAGGTACTAAGGTAAATGAAAACAAAGAAAATCGATTTTTGGAAAATCCTAGAGTGTTCTAAGGCCTTAACAAACGTTAGGCAAAATTAAGATGGTCCTGATAAAAGGCCCAAACCTAATTTCCACACGTGTACTTCTGCAACTTGTGACAAAACTTGTATCCATTTGACTGAATCAAATGGACTGCAACTTCTGTCCATTTGACACGTAAGCCCCATCGAGATCGAGATCCACGCAGCAGAAATGTCACTTCGACTTGGCACGAACTTACCTGAACGCGGGATGCTCATTGAAGACTTTGCGATTGAGATGAACGCATATGTCGGCTTTCATGTCTTTCGGGCAATAATTGAGTACTTTGTCAGTGTCGAGGCCTTTCGTCATTGCCCAAGTGCTCACAACGTAATCCATGACTCTCTCGCTAAGGGCTTTCGGGACTTCGTGAAGTTTCATGAATTCCCTGACGTTGTTTAGCATATCGTGATACTTGGCTGTTGCCGATGTCATCTGTTGGATTATTGTTGTCACGTGGCCAAATATCGTCGCGTAAAGCAGAGCTGCGACGTAATACCCAAACGAGAAACCCAAGTAATTTCTTCATCGATTATCGACGATCGGGTCACGTTAATTATTGAGTACGTTTAAAGCGAAGTACGATGATGACACGATGGGTTCTCCCTTACCGGCTATTATCATCATGCATATCGTGAAGATTTTCTCGTTGTCGGTCTCCGCAGCGACGTTACCAAATCCAACGGACGTCATGCACGTCATCGTGAAGTAAAGCGCTGTCACGTACATCGTTCTTCGGGATGGACCGGCGATTAGTTCGGGCACGGTACTGGCGTTTGTCCACAAATAACTGTACGGCGATTGCGTTACGTTTGCCAATTTCCAAAGCCACGAGTACTGCACACCGCTGTCCGCGTCTGATCTTCCTATCGAATACCTACGAACGCACGTGTCACAACGAATCATTCGTTCAACGGAGCGCGAGACTAGTTCGATCGATCGAACGATCGATCGTTCGTTCGTTGAGAGATGAAGAAAGAGTTAGATCAATGTCAATGAACACCACGAAATCTGTAATTACGTGAAAGAAAAAAACTAAAAAAAGCACATGTATTGGGTGAAGTGAAAAGTTCGGAGCGTTTTCCGCTAGATGTCTTCAGTGAGTCCATATTTTACGATGTATACATCGCTTCGGGTCGTACAGGGTGTCCAATAGGAAGTTGCTAAAACTAAATAAGTGTCTCTTCCCTCCATGAATTCAATAGGGGTCCCTTTTTCTAAGGCGCATACCTGAGGCACCGCAGTTTTATTCCAGCCGTGGTTGAAGCAAGTACGCAAGCGTCAAAATGAGTGAGCTCACCACGGAAGAAAAAGTATATCTTATTGAGTGCTTCTTCTCGAGGGGAAAAATTTATAGTAATGCGTATGGAGGGTTTCGTACTAAGTTTGGAACTCATAGAGTTGCCAGCGAAAACACTCTGAAAAGGTAAGAATTTAATATTTATTCATATTCATTTATCACACAACTTGTGTTTCAATTCAATTAAACTGCATTGAAGTAATTTTACGTTAATTTTTGTAGGATAATCGATAACTTCGTGGAGTATGGTACACTCCGGGACCGTAGACACGAGTTGCCAGGTCCATCTGTTACGGTGACTACACCAGAGATGGCATGGGCAGCGATTTCAGTAAAAGGAATTTATTTGCAATTCTTGGAATCTACGGTAACAGGAGAGAGTTAAAAACAGCTTTTGAAAACGAAATTCTTCCCTTATGCAAAAAAGAGGGGACTGGTTAAAAATGTTTACTTCATGCAAGATGGAGCGACGCCGCACCGGACTCATGAGGTGTTTGAAGCTATTCATCGCGTATATGGGACTCGAGTAATCGGTCTGGGGTACCCTAAATTTGCTCAAGGCGGACTAGAATGGCCTCCGTACTCACCGGACCTGAACCCTTGTGATTTTTTCTTGTGGGGTTACATTAAAGATCATTGTTACGGTAAAAACCCCAGCACAGTAGAAGAACTGATCGCGGCCATCCAGGAAGTGGTTCGCGGCATTACGAACGATATGTTGGACACAGTTTTTCACAGTTTTCAAAAGAGAATTGATTTTTGTGCACAATCTAACGGTTCGCACTTCGAAAATATCTATCATTAATCACTGTAGTTTTTCGTTATTTTAATAAGATGTAATAAATTGACATAAAAAATATTTGACTGGGTTTTATTTATGTGCGTTTAAAACTGCAGAGTTTCCTCTATTTAAAGCAATTTGGCTTTTCTGATTCTGTGCACGTGTTTTGAAATGATAGCCGATTAGTTTCAGCAACTTCCTATTGGACACCCTGTACTATGCGGCGATTTAAAGATGACATTACGCTTCAAAAAAAGTTCTATGACAGTTTTGTGTTTGGTGAAGCCAGTTGTGTGTTACAGTGTTCCAAAAATGGAGGTAAAAAAAAAGAGAAAATTCGATACATTCTTCAGTACCACTACGATCAAGGTGAAAAGGCGGAGCAGGCGGGCAAAAAAATTTGTGCCGTTTATGGAGCCAATACAGTATCGAATGCAACAGCAAAGCGGTGGTTCCAACGATTCCGTTCTGGTAATATGGACGTCGAAGATGAGGCACGCTCTGGTAGGCCAATCGTCGAAAATGTCGATAAAATCATGGAAATCGTCGAGTCGGACCGGCATGTGAGCACTTACTCCATTGCTCAGGTACTGAAGATTAGCCAGAAAAACGTTTGGAAGCATTTGCATAAGGCTGGTCTCAAGAAGAAGCTCGATGTATGGGTGTCACACGAATTGACGCAAAAGAACCTTTTGGACCAAATTGATGGCTGCGATTCTTTGCGGAAACGTAACGAAATCGAGCCATTTTTTAAGCGGATGGTGACTGGCGATGAAAAATGGGTCACATACGAGAACAACAGCCGAAAAAGATCGTGGTCCAATCGCGGTGAGCCGGCCCAAACGATCGCCAAGCCCGGATTAACGGCCAAAAAGGTTTTGCTGTGTGTTTGGTGGGATTGGAAGGGAATCATCCACTATGAGCTGCTCCCATCGGGCCTGACACTCAATTCGGACCTCTACTGTCAACAACTGACCAGATTGAAGCAGGCGATCGACCAGAAGCGGCCAGAATTGGCCAATAGGAAGGGTGTTGTGTTCCATCGAGACAACGCCAGGCCGCACACATCTTTAATCCTTCGTGTGAGCACTGGGTCTTTTAAGGAACAGTCGAAATTTGAAACAGTCGTTTTTTCCACTTTTTCGATTGTTCTTGAATTTTTATTAATATCGGATTTAAACTTGTGACTTTAACAACTTCTGGGCCATGTCGTCGACACTTCAAGAAGTAACCCACAATTTTGTCAGATTTTTTCAAAGCCTGGAAAACTCCAAAAACTTGACCTGTTCCCTAAAAGACCCAGTGCTCACACCGCTCAGTCGAAAATGATGTGCTCACACGAAGGGTTAACGACGCGCCAGAAGCTCCGAGAGCTTGGATGGGAGGTTATATCGCACTCGCCGTATAGTACAGACCTGGCACCAAGCGATTATCACCTTTTCAAGCATTTGCAAAATTTTCTTGATGGCACAAAACTGGCCTCAAGAGAGGCTTGTGAAAATGAGCTGGTCAAGGATTTTACCAATAGGGACGAGGACTTCTTCAATTGTGGAATTATGAAATTGCCTTCAAAATGGACAAAAGTTATCGAACAAAACGGCGCATATTTGATTTAAATCGGATAACCCTAAGTATGTTAATTTCATCGTCGAAATAAAGTGAAAAAATGCTCAGAACTTTTTACTTCATCTAATAATAATACTAATATAAATAATAATGATAAAAGGAAAAAAAAAATTCATGTAATAATGAAAAATGACGGAATACTGGTAATAGCTAAAAAGTCATAATAATAATAAAGTAGTAATATAAAGGGTAATTATGCATAAGGGGTTACGTGGGTTTGAACATTTAAACAAATCAATTTTTTTTAAATTTTATTATCTAATAGTACAATATGTCTAGAATATTGTCCCAAAGTTTTAAGTCAATCGGAGTAAAGTATAGGAGAGAGAGAGAGAGAGAGAGAGAGAGAGAGAGAGAGAGAGAGAGAGAGAGAGAGAGAGAGAGAGAGAGAGCCTTTGGGAATTCACCCCGTTGAGAAAGACCGGCCGGGAGCGATGCAAATATACGCATTTTTCTCAAAACACTGTTTTTGAAGTCGGTGGACACGATTTCTCAAAAACTAATGCACCAATCTTACTGAAATTTTGCACACTTCTTCAAAATAGCATTGACTAGTGATTGAACGAAGGTTTTTTGTTTTTCGGTTACAATTAATTTTACAAGGCTATACGTAGTGTAAATTGTACCAAAAATTGAACTATTTTCCATACATCTCTGGCAAAAATTCAAATTTCAATTTTTTTTAAAATCCTTCGTTCAATCACGAGCTATACTTATCTACTAACAGAAAAAAATTTGGTTTTTTAATTTGAGATAAAGCTAGCATGAGTTATCCTGACCACCACGAGCCACTTTTTCTTTTGAGGGGTCTCCGGAAACCAGGTCCCACCGGCAGAATCTCCCAAATTTTTTAAAAATATTTTTGGAATGTTGCGCTTTTATGTGCTTAACATTTTGAATAAAATAATTCATATACCATATTAGGTGTATGACTTAATTTTTACAGATTTTTTCTTCGAGCTTAAAATTGTCTTTACCAGGTGTACAAGTATGAAATTCGGATTAAAAAAAAACACGTTAAATTCGAAAGAATGATAAAAAGTGCTTTATTCAAAGGATGCTCCATCGCTTGTTATAGATTTTTCCCATCTTACGGGCAATTTGTGAATACCACGCCAGTAAAAATCTTCCCCTTTTGCTGCGAACCATTCATCGAGCCATTTTTTCACATCTTCGTACGAACCCAAGCGCTGCTCAGCAAGTTCGTGAGCCAACGATGCAAACAAGTGGTAATCGGAAGGAGCCAAGTCTGGTGAGTAAGCCGCATGGGGTAGAACTTCCCAGCTGAGTGCTTCCAACGTGTCGCGAACCGCTGTTTTTCCGTATGTGATGGAGCATTGTCATGAAGAAGAATGACTTTGTGTTGCCTCTTTCGGTATTCTGGCCTTTTTTCAAGCAGCGAACGGTTCAAATCGGTCAATTGTTTTTGGTAACGTTTAGTATCAACCGTTTGCCCAGGTTTTAACAGCTCATAATAGACCACGCCCCTCTGGTCCCACCAAACACAGAGCATCGTCTTTCTGCCAAAGCGATTCGGTCTTGCGGTCGATGCGGATGGTGCGCCTGGGTCTACCCATGATTTTTTGCGCTTGGGATTCTCAATATAAATCCACTTTTCATCCCCTGTAACTATACGATGCAAAAACGACTTCCTTTTGTACCGAGCGAGCAAAATGTCACATGTGTTTTTGCGCTTTTCCATTTGCCCGTCGTTCAACTCGTGTGGTACCCATCTACCGGTCTTCTGAATCTTCCCCATCTCTCGTAGCCGATTGTAAACAGCTTGTTGACTAACGCCCAATTGCTCGGCGAGTTGTTTTCGTGTTTGCGAATCATCTTCGTCCAACAATTCTTGCAATTCCACATCTTCGTATTTTTGTTGGCGCTTTTCCATGTTCCTTGTCTGCAACATCGAAGTGACCACTTTTGAAACGCCGAAAGCATCGTTCACACGTATCTTGCGATGGAGCATGTTCACCATAAGCTTCTCGAAGTAATCGGTATGATTCAGCAGCAGTTTTCTTCAAATGAAAACAAAAAAATTAATGATGTCCGCGAATGCTCTTTCGGTATAAATTTCGACATATTGAACACAACAACACAATACTATGCACACACTTTTCCAATTTATCACTCGTGCGCGTCTGACACTTGTTGATGACACAACAAAATGGCGCAGTGTCGAATCTTTATAGCACAAACTGCATTGGTGCACCATCTGTTGTCTGAAATCCGCATTTCATACTTGTACACCTGGTAAAATAGAAATATTTTCGCGGTCTTTTGTGGTTTTGAAAGAATCAGACGCAAGGTTTCAGAGCACCCGAACGACAAGTCTACGTGAGTCACATAACCTCTCGGAATAGCAGAGTTTACGATGGGCAACTGATAAACAGCACATTCGGCACTGCATTTTATACGAATTCCAACAAGGAAAAAATGCTTCTAAAGCACGGGCATCAATTTGTAGTGTTCTTGTAGTAGTGGCGACGTTGTGTCTTATGAAACGTGTAATTATTGGTAGAAACGTTTCAGAAGTGGTGATTTCGATCTTAGTGACCAGCCTCGCCCTGGACAGCCTCGAAAGTTTGAAGATGCGGAATTGCAAGCTCCACCGGATGAAGACTCAACGCAAACGCAACAAGAGCTTGCAGTTCAGTTAGAAGTCACCCAAACAGCTATTTCCAAGCGTTTGCACCAAATGGGAAAAAATTCAAAAACTTGGAAGGTGGGTCCCACATCTTTTGATCGAACACAACCTAGGTCAACGTACGAACACGTGCCTTTCACTGCTTGTCCGGCAACAAAAAAAGGACTTCTCGTGGAAAATTGTGACGGCTGATGAGAAGTATATTTTTTACGAGAATCCCAAACGTAAAAAGTCATGGGTAGATCCCGGGCAAGCCAGTACATCGACGCCGAAACAGAACATCCACTTAAACAATGTTCTCCTGTGTATCTGGTGGGATATGAAGGATGTGCTTTATTACGAACTCCTGGAAACTTGTCAGACGGTGAATGCGCAACGCTACAGCCGACAATTGAACAAACTGAGCGAAGAACTTGATCAGAAAAGGCTATTTACTGGGCAAGGAAGCAGGCAAGTCATACCGCTGCATGACAACGCTCCACCTCACGTTGCTCGCGCGACTCAGAAGACCCTCTTGAACTTGGGATGGGAAGTTCTCCCGCACGCGGCATATTCACCAAACTTGGCCCCCCATCCGACTACCATTTGTTCCGGTCAATGCAGCACGCCTCAGTGGATAAACAGTTCAAAACGCTTGACGATGTGCGTAAATTCGTCGATGACTTTGTCGCCTCGAAGGCTGCAAGTTTCTTTCGCGACGACGTTCGTATGTTACCTCAGAGATGGCGCAAGGTCATAGAAAACAATGGACAATGTTTCCAAGATTAAGTTCGTTGCTTTCTATTATTATTCCTTATTCCTTCGTATACCCTTTTTGGGTTTTTACGGCTCCTAACTCTTTTTCCTCTGTTTCTTTCCTTCTTTCCTCTTTTCCTCTGTTTCTTTCCTCTATTACTTTCCTCTTTTCCTCTGTTTCTTTCCTCTTTTTCCTCTGTTTCTTTCCTCTTTTTCCTCTGTTTCTTTTCCTCTTTTCCTCTGTTTCTTTTCCTCTTTTCCTCTCTCCGTTCCTTTTTTTTTCTCCCCCTCCCCCGTTGCGGCCGCAGCCGGCTTCCTACTCTGTATCGCATTTGCCATGGGTATATAGGAAAACTGCGGAAAACCCATACCGATACAGCCCCGATCCCAAGTTCGCCTCCCGGCCACGGAACGAGTTTCATCGAAAAATGTCGAAGAAAAAAAACGTCCGCTACCGGGGTTCGAACCTGGGACCTTCCGATCCGCTGGCAAGCACTTTTACCCACCAAGCCAACGCATCGGATAAGTTCGTTGCTTTCTATTTTTTTATTTGAAATAAATTTGCTGAAAAATCTGTAAAAATAGAGAAAATATGCTGTTTTTTTTTGCTTTCGAAAGCCACGTAACCCCTCAAAGCCATCCGCATTGGAATCGGCAGGCAAAAAAAAAGGGCAGAGGGGCTAGGATTCTTTTTTTTTTTTGGCACTTCTCGATTAACGAATTCGAGCATATCCTTTATTCGGGTTACCTTAGAGAACCGCTTGTGCGTGTGTATACATTGTGGTCGTATGGTGAAATCACCTTAATGTGACGTACCAGATACAGGCCAGCCAGTGAGCGACCAGCATGTAGAAGCACAGCAGGAGGATGAGCATCGCCGCGCCGTACTCGAGATAACGATCGAGCTTTCGAACGACCCGTCCCAATCGTAAAAGCCTAACGACCTTTAGGGCCGAGAAGAGGCTACCTATACCGTCCTCGTCGTGATCGAATGCGTTGAACACGTCGTACGGTAGACAACTCAATAAATCTATGATGAACCACGATTTTAGATAGTTCATCCTTATGACCTGCAAAATAACGAGGAGAACAATAATTCGAGGACTTTTTGTTTTTGTTTTTCGGTTTCTCTCCGTTCTTATCGTTGGTGAAATTCTTGCGTGTGGACTTTAGATAGTAGGCTCGCCGGGGCATTTTTCTATAGATTTTTTAAAATTCATTTTGAGGACTCATTCAGGACACTGTTAAATAATCAGCTGCAAAATTTCAAAAGGATTCATCGTTCCTTTTTCCAGATATTGGCAATCAAAGATTTGATGGTTTTGTACGTATTTTCTTTATGGGGAGCAGTGGGAAATTTCATATTTCACGCAAGAACTTCGAAACTTTTTTAGAGATAAAAAAAATTCTCTATTATAAAGGAATATATGACAAGGTGGGTGAAAAAAATCTACAGATATTATAAAAAGTGCAACTATTTCATGGCATTGAAAATGTAATTAGACTTTTCAGGTGATAAAAAAAGTACATGCAAATAATATGAGTTCCTCTCTCTCTCTCTCTCTCTCTCTCTCTCTCTCTCTCTCTCTCTCTCTCTCTCTCACACTCTCGCACTCTCTCACTTACATTCTCACAACCTCACATTCTCACTGTACATCCACCCATCTATCCATCCATCCAAAACAAACCTCAACAAACCTCAATAAACCCCAACAAACCAAACCTCAACAAACCCAAACAAAATTCAACAAACGTCAACAAACCCAAACGAGCCTCAACAAACCCAAACAAACCTCAACAAACCAAAACAAACTCTTTCACTCTCTTCTCACATTCTCACTCTCCCACTCTCTCACTCACATTCTCACTATCCATTCACTCCAAACCACACAAACCTCAACAAACCTCAATAAACCCCAACAAACCAAACCTCAACAAACCCAAACAAAATTCAACAAACGTCAACAAACCCAAACGAGCCTCAACAAACCCAAACAAACCTCAACAAACCAAAACAAACTCTTTCACTCTCTTCTCACATTCTCACTCTCCCACTCTCTCACTCACATTCTCACTATCCATTCACCCATTCATTCACTCCAAACCAAACAAACCTCAACAAACCTCAACAAACTCAATCGAACCCGAACAAAGTCAAACGAACCCAAACAAACCCAAATAAACCTCAACGAACCCAAACAAACCCAAACAAACCAAACCAAACCTCAACAAACCCAAACAAGACTCAACAAACCTCAGCAAATCTAAACGAACCTCAACAAACCCAATCGAATCTCAAATAAACCCACACGAACCTCAACAAACCCAAACAAACCTCAACAAACCCAAACAAATCCGAACAAACTCTTTCACTCTCTTCTCACATTCTCACTCTCGCACTCTCGCACTCACATTCTCACTATCCGTTCATCCATCCATTCACTCCAAGCCAAACAAACCTCAACAAACCTCAACAAACCCAAACGAACCCGAACAAACCCATACAAACCTCAACGAACCTCAACAAACCCAAACGAACCTCAACAAACCCAAACGAACCTCAACAAACCCAAATGAACCTCAACAAACCCAAACGAACCTCAACAAACCCAAACGAACCTCAACAAACCCAAATGAACCTCAACAAACCCAAACGAACAAATTAATCACTTCCTGTCGTCCAGCCAAACAAACCCAAACACACAAATAACTTCCTGTCTTCCAAGGTCACAAAACCCAAACAAACAAATTAGGTCCGGTCCTCCAACCCAAACAAACCCAAGCGATATAAATAACTTCCCCAAAAAAACTCAACTCAAACTTCCCCAAACTTCCCCAAACTACTCCAAACATTCCCAATCAAAAAGCAAATTACTCCAATCGAAAATCCAAGCAAACCCCGAATAAACCTAAACGAACGAATCACTTGAGCTCTCCCAAAAAAAAAAAAACCAAAGATGCTCGGAGAAAAATTTGCCTCGTACCTTTGGATCGGAAACGACTTCGCCACCGGCACCGACGAATGTTGTATGAAAATTGAGGACGATATCGATGAAGAATATAACGTCGACGATACTGTCGACAACGAGCAGCGAGACGTCCTCGCTCGTTTTGTTCTTGAAGGCCACGTTGTACGGCACCATTATCGCCGTATAAAATGTCAAGCATAGAATTATCCAATCCCAGATCGCCTTGAACGCGCAGTAATGTAGGAGTATGTGCGGCGGCGTTTTTGGCGCTTCCTGGCGATACTGTGGCATCACGTCGCCACTGAGGGACATCATCTGGACAAAATTCATTACGATTCTTTTATAAACGAGCGATCAAGAATTAAATTAAGTAACGATACGATAAGGGCTTCGAAACATCTTTTTTTTTGCATAAAGTGGCAGAATACATTTACCATTTTTGTTTTTATTGTATAGTTATAAGCCACATGTATTAATATTTACCGATAAGTGCATATAAATGCACTATACGGGGCATCCCACGTCAAATCGACCACTTTCCGGCCCGACCCCTTTCGGTTTGGCTAAAACTTTAATATCTTATTATTTTCATCTTCGCTTGTGTGATTTTTTTCCCATTTTTTTTTTACACAATCACAAACACGTACCAATTTTTTTAAAAAATCGTCCGTTTTTTTTTTCAAATGCTCATAACTTTCTGAAAAATGGACGGATTAAGATCTTTTTTTTTTTATTCTTCGTTTTGAAATGGTCTTTATGAAAAAAAATATTTGAAAAATATTCAGTCTTCTTTGACGTGATTTTTTTAGTTTTTTGTAAAAAAAGAACGCTATTTTTTCAAAGAACGCCATTTTTTATTTTTTTTTGTAAGAAAAATATGATAAATTTAGCCCTTTTTGCCGCCAGACCCATCGTGGCAAGATTTTTCTTTCCTTTTTTATTCTAAATTGAAAAAAATGTTATTCTTAATTTTTTCCGAATATAGCTGTTTCCTTCGATGCAATGTCCATTCATAAATTCTATGGTTTTCCAAAAAAAGGAAAAAAAAATGCAGTGTACTATTTCAAGAGATTCAAGAGATCACAAATTATGTAAATTATTCAAACATCGAGGAAATGAATAAATTAATGATTAATTATTGGGAGTACAAATAAATTCGGTCGGTTTTCAAGAGATGGCTCTGGCTGTTATGAATGTTTCATAGTGACAGCTGATTTCGGTGGTTTTCAGAGAGGTTGGACATCTGTCAATAACATTCAGTTTATATCGCTTTGAGTTCCATTGAAACACCTTGTTTTTGTACTGTGTTGAATATGTCGAAATGTTTGTGTTAACTAAGCAGCATTTGCGGGAAGTTTTACTTTTCTGCTTTAATTGAAAGAAAAGTGCAGCTGAAGCGCATCGAATGCTTGTTGAAGTTTTCTGGTGATGACGGCTCCAACTGATAAATCATGTAGGGAATGGTTTCGACGCTTTTAAGAACGATGATTTCAGCGTTGAAGACAAGCCTCGCCCTGGACAGCCAAATGAGCCAATGAGCTGCTACAACCTGGCGATTCCATTACGGGCGATCCGGTATAGACTACAATTGATTCGTTTGAGCCGTGCATTACGAGAAAAACGGCCGGAATACGAGGCAAAGACATGACAAAATTATTCTTCCGCATGACAACGCTCGGCCTCGTGTCGCAAAAGTCGTAAACAAAATATTTGAAAACGCTCAAATGGGATATTTTACCGTACCCGCCGTATTATCCGGACATTGGCTCCTTCTGATTACTGGTTGTTACGACGGATGCAGCAGGATTTAGCAGCTCACCGGTTCACTTCTTTCGCAGAAATCGAAAATTGGCTGAAAACTTGGATCGCCTCAAAAGACGAGACTTTTTGTTCGAGATGGAATTCGAAAATTGCCTGAGAGGTGGGAAAAACGTAGTAGCCAGCGATGGACAATACTTTGATTAATCTATTCGTACCTTTTGTTTTGAAATAAGTGGTTTTTTTACCACAAAAAAACGGACCGAATTAATTTGTACTCCCAATACTATTAAACGATTAATTGAATAATTATTTACTTCATTCCCCATTAAATAATCCTGTAAAAATAATTTAACGTAATTGGAAAACTTTTTAAGTGGGTTAATATTATATACAAAGTATTGAGTATGATAGGATTAACCATTTGAATTATTATATAATCATAGAAAACAGCTACATTTGGAAAAAATTAGGAATAAACATTTTTCAATTTATTTAAAAAAATAGAAAGAAACATCTTACCGCGATGGATCTGACGGCAAAAAATGCTAAATTTATCATATTCTTTTTACAAAAAAAAAATCGAAAATCAGAAGTGGCGTTCTTTGGAAAAATCGCGTTTTTTTTCACAAAAAACGAAAAAAAAATCATGTCGAAGATGACTTTGAATATTTTTCAAATATTTTTTTTTTCATAAACAACATTTCAAAACGAAGAATTTCAAAAAACAAAGATCTCAATCGGCCCATTTTTCAGAAAGTTATGGGCATTGAAAAAAACGGGCGTTTTTTTTTTTTTTCAAAAATTCACTACGCATTTGTGATTGGGTAAAAAAAATTTGAAAAAAATCACACAAGCGTTTGAAAATGAAAACACTAACATATTAAAATTTCAGTCAAATCGAAAATTTTGCGTGGAATGTCCCACATACATAATTATTTAAATAAAAAAAAACATTTGATTTTCATTATTTCGGAAAAGAATAGATGGACAAGAATTTTCATAAAAAAAAAAATGAAAATTAAATACATTATTAAATTACATTTTCATTCGACTTCAGTCGAATCTCAGTTTTCTTTTTTTTTTTTATCAATTCTTATTCACATGGAAGAAGAAAAAAAAGTCTTTTTATTGCAAAAAAAACATAAAAAATAAAACGTCAAATGACGAAGCGTGAACTCACGTGGGCCAGATGCGACTGTTTCGCAGTCGTCGGCAAAGCCGTGTCCTTCAAGGCTGGAAGATGCGAGCTGAATTGCGAGACAAGTACCGATCTCGATCGCGTCACCGATCTCGCGAGTTTCGCGAATTTCGAGAGACCGCCCTTGCTGTCGTCGGTCTCGATCGGCTGCTTCAGGGCAGTGATGTCCCTGAACGTAAGTAGAAACAGCACCACGAGATCTCGCTCGTTTTTTATCGGCGCTATTTGCAGTAGAAGCCATAGCGGTGTCTCTGCGTATAGATTCAAACGAAATAACGTTAACGAGAAACTTTCATCGAGGATTTAATTGTAAGGCCAAAACGGAGTGCTGTACGCTACTTGTTATAGGTGCTATTGAAAATTCAAAGAGAAATCAAGAGAGAGAGAGAGAGAGAGAGAGAGAGTGGGAGAGCAAGAGAGATATATACGAAGGGTGACAAATATAAGATTTTTTTTCCGGTGCGGAGATTTTACGACCGATAATAGTACATTATGAGACGAGGACGAAAAATAGTACATTATGACACTAGGACGAAAAAAAGTTTTTTTTTCGTCGAGTATTAAACGAGGTTTTATTTTACTCGGTGTTAAAAGGGAGCTTTTACGTACGCGAAGCGTGCGTAAAACGTCCATTATCGTAGCGAGTGGAATAAAGTTGTTTTTTTTTTGCTCGAAAAACGAACTTTTTTTCTTTCTACAGCTTGCCATTTTTTGTAATGTTCAAAATAAAAATAATAACTATCCGTTTATACGAAATTCTTATTACTGTTTACGAAAAATAGATTTTTCTTTTTTCGTTTCTAAAGACACTTGCTGCAAATAATAATAACGCAATTGTTTATATTTTGCAATAAAAAAGAACTCAAGCTTAGCAAGATTGCGTATCAATTTGTCTGTAAAATCCTGACCTCGTCATTCCAATACTCTCATTAGATAAAAGTATTGAAAATCTCCCTGTTTTTTGGGTCCAAAGCTTATGCAAATCTGTTAATAAAAAATAAAATAAACAAATGCGTGCACAGCCGCCTGTACCAGCTTCACTAGCACGAAACTACACATTCCTTCGACAAGGATCATTCGTAAGTCATTCTCGCATCAACGTTTACTCCCTCTACAATTCTATTCGGCCTCGTCGCGATAAGCCGAGAGTACGATGTGATATGCTCCCTAACGATGATCGCATTGTTCCGTTCGAAAATAATGGCAATGTCGTCAACTTTACGTACTCATCGAATACGTATAATTCGTAAAACGGACACGGGTTAATAGTAAATTACATGTATAAATATATATAAGTAAATAAATAAATAAATAAATAAATAAATGAATAAATGAATAAATGAATAAACGAATAAACGAATAAACGAATAAACGAATAAACGAATAAACGAATAAACGAATAAATGAATAAACGAATAAACGAATAAACGAATAAACGAATAAACGAATAAACGAATAAACGAATAAACGAATAAACGAATAAACGAATAAACGAATAAACGAATAAACGAATAAACGAATAAACGAATAAACGAATAAACGAATAAACGAATAAACGAATAAACGAATAAACGAATAAACGAATAAACGAATAAACGAATAAACGAATAAACGAATAAACGAATAAACGAATAAACGAATAAACGAATAAACGAATAAACGAATAAACGAATAAACGAATAAACGAATAAACGAATAAACGAATAAACGAATAAACGAATAAACGAATAAATGAATAAATGAATAAATGAATAAATGAATAAATGTATAAATGTATAAATGAATAAATGAATAAATGAATAAATGAATAAATGGATAATTGAATAAATGAATAAACGAATAAACGAATAAATGAGTAAATAAATAAATATATAAATAAATAAATAAATAAATAAATAAATAAATAAATAAATAAATAAATAAATAAATAAATAAATAAATAAATATATGTACATTTCGGTCTACGTTTTTATATGTACACTGATATTTGCATAAAAAAAATTTACATATATATATTTGTGTAGGTGTGTGCTGAAAAATAGACAGAGAGAGAGAGAGCAATAAAAGAGAGTTGCAGAAGTAAAAAAAATGTTACTTTCGCTACGCTTTATACAAGTTTCAGGGGTTAAAGATGAGGAGACGGCAGGGAAGAGGGTATCTAGACAGGGGCGGGGGGTTGGGAAGAGACTACAAAAGCGATGTTTCGGCCCAGAATTTGAGAGAGTGGCTTCCTGACGTGAATTTTCTCGATCAATTACCCGACTGTGAGGCTTCTGTGTACATACATACACACGTATATATATATATATATATATATATATATATATATATATATATATATAGGTGCGCATTTACACACACACACACACACATATATATTTAGGCCAACTGCATATTAATACATATATCGTTCATGTTAAATATATATAAATAACAATAATAATAAATATATAAATATCTAAGAAAACAATATTATTCAAAATCATTCTTTGTATCGAAAAAAAAAAAGAAACAACGATTGATATAATAATTCGACTATCATAATTCAAATTCTTATATCAATCGTTCCTTCTCTTTTTTTCGATAAAAAAAAATCATTTTCCAATAATATCGTTTCAGCAGATATAAATATGTATTTGATGTATTTTAAATAAACATAAGCATTTGTTCAAAGTGATCGAAAACTTTTGGCCAGTACTGCAAATATATATACATATATATATATATATATATATATATATATATATATATATATATATATAAATGTAAATGTAATTTAAATATTGTTAATTTATTTTACTTTAATTTTCACTGTTTGGCAAAAAATAAATAAAAAATTAAAAGTAATAAAGTGGTTCGAAAGCCTCTCGAATTTTATTCACTTTTTACAAACAGTCAAAATTGAGTAAGAATAATTTAACAATATGCAAATTACATTTTTCTCTTACACGTATACATCGAATGTATATAAAAACGAATTTATTGCGCACACACACACACACACACACACACACACGCACGCACACACAGGCACACACAAACTTGAAAGTCTCGCGCCCAATTACCGGAGCAACGCGCCCAATTCTGTACACGACGAATGTACTTATTATCCCTACAAATATATACATATATATTTATATACAGGGTGGACCATTTAACGTGACCACCCCAAATATCTCCGTTGCCTATAGAGTGACGAAAAAAAATGTCAGAAGGTAAATTGATTGATTTCGAAGGGCTGATACAGTGGTGAAAAATTCATTTTTCTCAAGGCCATAGTTTTTGCGTTCTCAAGGTCATCAATGGTTTTTCAAATGGGAACATGTTTTTTTTTTTTTATTAAGACGTTGCAGCTGATATTCAGACGAATCCAACGACCTCTGATATCATGAGCTTGAAATTGATTTTTCACCAAAATACACGTGTAAAAGTGGGAACTCGTGATGGTATTGACAATAAGAATATCCGAATAATGTAATTGAATTTTTTGTGCGGAAAATTTATTGTAACAAATGTTCGAAGTGATGGCCATTAACCTCGACACATTTTTGAAGACGTCGGATGAACGATTCTCTTGACCTTCGAATAGTTTCTGGTGTGAAAGCTGCGCAGGTTATCCAACGGATACAATAATGTCAATAGTCGGAGATGTTTCTGATGTTTATAAATACTGGCATTGTAACGTAGTAAAACTGTAGTAGAGTGGAAGAATGTTTGTCATCTACCGATATTAGAATCAGTAGACAAGTGTATCCATCCAAAGTAACGTGTAATAACCGTATCGAAAATGGTATTGTACAGTCAAGCAGAGAAAGTGTGTTTGGGTTCGACACTTTTTTTAAGACGTCATTCATCCGACGTCTTCAAAAATTTGTCAAGCCTAATGGCCATCACTTCGAACATTTGTTACAATCAATTTTCAGCACGAAAAATTCAATTACATTATTCGAATATTCTTATCGTCAATAC
>OZ010714.1:379786-457005 GCA_963932345.1 Ophion ventricosus | reverse complement strand
TCTTTTATGTGCTTGACATGTTGAATAAAATAATTTATATATTACTAGCTTCCGCATGCGGCTTCGCCCGCGTAGATATTCAATTTTCATTAGATTTTATTCGTTTGTATTCTATAATAATTTAAATTTCATCGTTAGATTATTTTTTATATGAATATTATAATTATAAATTCTTTTTTATATTAAAATCTACTAAGGTACATTTTAACATAAAAAAAATCGATTTTTGGAAAATCCTAAATAGCCTAAGGCCTTAATAATTATTATTTCATTCCTAAATTATATTATCAGACGCTATAAATTAGCTATAATAATAATAATTATCATAACTTACCGAGAGGTCCTTGTATACTTGAAAATCCCTTAATTCCAAACAAAGTTTAATTGTACAATGACAGAGTGAAAATCTGAAAGGCGTGTGCTGCACGAAAAGCAACAACTGGCGCCACCTAGCGACGATAAATGCTAGTACGGTTGCATCTCTCGTCGCACGTGTGGCCGGGCGGGGAGCGCGCAAAACGACGCTGCAAGTCTCGCACGTGTATACTTCCGCGAATTCTGTAACACGGTAGCGACTTTTTTCGTTGTCGATAAATAGGAACATGCCAATAGCACGAAGGATTACAGCAGAAGGAGCGCCTCCCATCGTTCGTCACTGGCTAACGATAACCGAAAACTGTCGCTAAAACGTTGGAGAATCTCGGCACTGGTGCACCCATCGAAACTCGATAGAACAAACTGCTATATCGACCGGGTAGAGTTGAATTATTTGTAATCGTCATCGCCCCCCCCCCCCCCCCCCCAAGACGTATATAAATCGAGTACCGATAAGAAGACATAATTTCGCAAAACAATTTTGCAAACTACGGGCAAATCTCTGAAGAACTTTGAACCCTTCTCCGGTAGAGCGGCCCCAAAAGAACAGTTATTGCAACGCTACGTTTCGAAAAACAATATCAAATATTTGTCTCGAAACATATGTACGCTGTTGCAATCTTGTTCGTCCACACAACAGAATAAAATGCGCCGGCTACACTGTAAGGGAAATGAATGCCTATATTTATACAGGATGATTCACAACTAGCTGGGTTCCCTTGGTGCAGAAATGGCCATACCTAAATTACAATGTACTAGGTGTATGACTTAATTTTTACAGATTTTTTCTTCGAGCTTAAAATTATACCAGATGTACGAGTATGAAATGCGGATTTTTTTTTCTAAAAAAAAAACACGTTAAATTCGGAAGAATGATAAAAAGTGCTTTATTCAAAGTATGCTCCATCGCTTGTTACACATTTTTCCCATCTTTCGGGCAATTTGTGAATACCACGCCAGTAAAAATCTTCCCCTTTCGCTGCGAACCATTAATCGAGCCATTTATTCACATCTTCGTAAGAACCAAAGCGCTGCTCAGCAAGTGCGTGACCCATCGATGCAAACAAGTGGTAATCGGAAGGAGCCAAGTCTGGTGAGTAAGCCGCATGGGGTAAAACTTCCCAGCTGAGTGCTTCCAACGTGTCGCGAACCGGTTTTGCCGTACGTGATGGAGCATTGTCATGAAGAAAAATGACTTTGTGTTGCCTCTTTCGGTATTCTGGCCTTTTTTCAAGCAGCGAACGGTTCAAATTGGTCAATTGTTGTTGATAACGTTCAGTATTAACCGTTTCCCCACGTTTCAACAGCTCATACTATTTTTGATATGGCTGAGGTATGGCTCACTAAAGACATCTAGCGAAAAACGCTCAGAACTTTTTACTTCACCCAATATATAGGGGAGACTGGTCCTGAGTCGGCGCACTAAGCTTTTTGTCCGAAAACAGAAGGTAAATCGTATTTCATAGCGCTGCTAAGTGTTTAGTTGCGTACATCGATCACTTGCCTACAATTCAATGTCATTTAGGAAGGCGTAGTGTGGCTTTTGGAGTCGCAATGCAGTGCGGAGTGAAAAAGTACATGTTGACCATTTCTCAAAATAGTGTTCCTGAGTCGGCACCCCCCTGGTCTTGAGCCGGCAGCCCATTTTTTTCGCTCGAATGCAGGAAAAAAGCACAGATTCTCTAAATTACCACAGGAAATGGATGGGCTTCAACGATTTAGAAGAATAAAACATGCATTTTTTGTCCAATTTTATATGGAAACATTTTTCGAGTACAATGTTGAAAATTTAAAAAATATGAAATTTGAATTAAATGAAAAAAAAAATAATTGAAAAAGGGACGATCACTCGCTATCGTCAGATTCGCAGTACGCGGGGCGGACTGAACTTTGTAGCAAACGCGAACGCAAGTGCAATCCACTTGTGGAGGGCTGCGAAGACTGGCGTTCTTGTCGTCGTATTTTATCTTTTGTGTCTTGCGTTTGAAATTGCTTCCCATGGCTATAGGGCGAAAACACCGAAAATGCAAAAAAAAATAACAGAACCAATAGAAAAAAGCAGCAAGATCAAAAAAATTGCCTGCCGACTCAGGACCACCTGTTTGGTGCCGACTCAAGACCACTACGACTTTCTGTCCGTTTCACGTGATTACGCGCACGAACAAATCCAAATGGAAAATCGACAAAACCAATCAATTAGAACATTGAATAAAGAAACCAATGCACTCACTCATTTAAAATTTTTGAAATATTTACATGCCTGTAGCTGCTTCAGAATGAATGACGAAAATAGAAATATGTCACAAACGAAAAATATAAACGCGCTCACGCTGCGCAGAACAATCTAAACTGACAATTGTAAGCATAATTTACGTCAGTGTTTAACAACATGTCATACGACAAAATAATTGAGCCGACACGCACGCCATCTCTGAGGAACACCATGGTGCCGGCTCAACCCGCAGTACCGACTCAGGACCACTCTCCCCTATAGTCGGTGCGCGTGAAATAAATGGCAGATGGTTACCTATCTGACTTCTATACCTGTTCGCAGATCTCAAAAAGATGCTCCAGGGAAAGAGATTTGGCTCCGATGATGAGGTTATAGCCGCAACTGAAGCTTATTTTGAGGCAAAAGACAAATCGTTCTGTAAGAAAGGCATCGAAAGTTTAGAAAAAACATTGAAACGATTGTATCGCTATGGAAGGTGACTATGTTGATGAATAAAGTCGAATTTTGCACAAAAAAAAAGTGTTTTTACTGGTTAGTCCCGGGACTTAAGGCGGGATCCTGAATTAGCCGGTTCGAAAAATCGATATTTTGAGGAATTTTTTTCGGGTAAAAAAAAAAGGAAGTTTAGCGAAATTTTCAGATTATTTTATTACATGTCTGAACATAAGAAAACAATTTTTTTTAAAGAAAAATATCAACAGGCAACCGATTTTTATGCACATTCGTGCCACTGCTGTTTCCATGCGGCGTGACAAATGGAGCTCGTAATTTTCATCTGAAACAAAAAAACCAAAAACCATTTTAATTGTGACATATTTTTCTTCTATATGAACTAAAAAAACGAAAATTTTTTGGGAAATTTGAATGTTTTTTCGGGTTTGAAGTAGAAAATGTGCATTTTGTGAAAAAAAAAATTATTTCAACTTGCTAAAAAAATTGTTAAGAATTTTTTTTTCGACAATGTTTTTAGTTCAAATAGAAAAGAAAACGATACTGAAGCGAGCAAGCTTTGGTTTGTTTCGATTGGACTTCTAGTTTTTTTGTAATCAGATACGCCAAATTAGAAAAATCGTAAAAACGAAAACTCGAGAAAACGGGCGCCCTAACTGCCCGAGCGCCCGTATACCTGCTCGACACTCCACTACGTTCAGTGCTGTATCTTTGGAAATATTTCGAATTGGGCTATAAAACTTTGTCTAGACATTCTTAGATACATCAGGAATGGATTTAAACAATACAAAAAAAATCGATTTTTTGGACCTTCTAATTCAGGATCCGGCCTTAATGACCCATGTGTTACGTATGCGCAAGTAAGGGATCCCTAATTATTGTGAATCACCCTGTATTCATCAACACAACTTTACGTACGAGTAGCGAGTTCCATTGCCATTATTATCTTGGATTTCTCGCAACGGAATAATCGCGCGCCAGTGTTTTTCCGGCAACCGGCGCGATACGTCACGTTTACTACGCGTCCCTTGCAACTTTCACGACGCGTTGAAAAGTGCAACAGACTCGACGATGACGACGATACGACGCTTGGCCGTAAAAGCTAAATATTACTCGACAAAGATCTACCCTTGTCGAGGCAATAATATCTCGTCGATAAATGTAAACAAGACGTACTCGAGCACTCGTCGAAACTTTTCCGTCTCATCGTCGATCGCCAATTGGTCATCGACAAAGGCAAACGTCGACTCGAACAACGTACTTCGTAGCCCGTGGGAGAACTTGGACAACTTTACCGGAATTTACCTGCACGATCTTGTTTGGCGAAATTTGGACAGATGGCCCGACAAGATTGCTCTGGTGAGGAGATCGCGAAGTACGGTGGAACGCGCTTTTATGAAAACTAGATGAATCGAGTTTTGGAAGAAAATGAAAATGTCGATGAGATGAGATGAGAAATATATTAATACCAGCTGGACCGAATTAAAAGGCGTGAAGCAAGCCTGGAGCAACGAACAAGTGGATGATAAAGTTTGCATCTTTGCAGTGCAATGAAAGTTTATTTTTCTTCTATTGCTTACTTTTTTTGCCGATTTAAGGCGGGCAACCACTTTAGGAGACCGAAAATTAGATGATTTTTTGGATTTTTTTTTTATTGTGAAAAAAAAAACGGAAATTTCCGCGACTCTGACAATAATTTATTCATATTTTCATAGATCTCTGGTAATTTTTTCAAGTTATTTCGTGCATTAATTAAGGTGTAATCCGCTGTGTCCCTTGGCGTGTTCTCATCGTCGTTGTCGATTTGCGGGAATTGTGCAGCTCGCAATTCGCGTCTGAAATAGTCCAACAAATTTTTATACATTCTTGAGATGTTTTTTGAGAACATGAACCTAAATTTTGAAAAAAAATTCGAAAATTGAATGTTGGAACGTGTTTGAAAAAAAAATGATCGATTTTTAGAATTTTTTCTCCGGCATTTTGCAATTATAAATATGTTTTAAACAATCTAATCTTTCCAACTTTAGGTTCATGTTTTAATAAATTATATTATGTAAACGTGTTCCAAATTTGAAGATGATCCGTCAATTAGTTTTTGAGTTATGATTCCCGCAAATTGAAAAAATGTCGTTTCGAGAAAAACACGTTTAAAGTTTGACAAACGAAAAACTCAAAGTCAAATGTGTTTAATCAAATGATAAAGTGTCTTAGCGATTAATCAGCGAATCCAGCACCATACAGCAGTCCTTCCTCTTCCTCGTGCAACTCATTTGAAGCTTGCATTTCCTCTTTACGAGCTTTTCGAGCTTCTTTTGTCTCTAATAAACTTTTTCTATTTTGCCGAGCCACGCGTATCTGATCCATTTGCTCGGCATATCCGTAGCTCTGCCTGCCAACTACGATTTGCAGTTCATTCATAACCATGAGTAGGGCTGAATTTCCTTCATTGAATAAAATAGCAGCAAGAAATTCCGCTACCTCGATTATTTTGTACCCAGGATGGAGATGTTTTGGAGCTAATCGCCAAACGGTCGAAAGTTTTAAGAACGATAGTGGAAAGTGTTCAGTCTTCAAAATTCCACATAGCGCATATATAATAAATCGAAGAAAAAAAAATTATGGGAATTGAAACCTAACTGTCACGTAGATGGGGCGGATGGGGGGGGGGGTCCGGCAGTCTACCACCACGCTATGTAACGTTACTCTTTTTATCTAATAAGTCAACAGTTCAAATAAAAGTCCCTCTTAAACTTCTCGCATTTATAAGCTCTGTAATATCTTTAATACTGATAACTAAATATTACTGTTAAAAAAATTAACAGAAACAAGATCGAATACAAATATCGAACTACGAATCTGATACTGATTGTTTAGTCAGATGAGTTGTTGCATACAATGTAAAAAGCTTATAATTGTTACGCCCACGCACACTTTAGAGCCTAGCCATACCAAGTCTCAATTTAACATACTATTATTATCATAATTCATAGCGCAACCAACATCTTTACTTGTCTAAAACCGTTGTTATTTCACAAATGAGAACATTGAGAACAATGGAAGAAACGCAGCTGGTCGAAAGACAATGGTATTCATTGAAATTTCGGCACTGACAAAAAATATTGGGGGCCTTTTCAAGTCTACTGATAACAAATCCAAGGATAAATACATAGATAAATCGTCATAGTTTGGTATTTTAAAGTCGAGTCAGCGCAGCTCCATAGTTGCATGAAGATAAAGCTATTTTTATTTAAAAAAATGCGCATTTCTGTTGTATTTTAGGATAAATATCAATGACATATATCCAACAGAAATATCAATGGATATATTAGATGAAGTAAAAAGTTCTGAGCGTTTTTTCGCTTTATTTCGACGATGAAGTTAACATAGGATTATCCGATTTAGATCAAATATGCGCCGTTTTGTTCGATAACTTTTGTCCATTTTGAAGGCAATTTCATAATTCCGCGATTGAAGAAGTCCTCGTCCCTAATGGTGAAAAACTTGACCAGCTCATTTTCAGAAGCCTCTCTTGAGGCCAGTTTTGTACCATCAAGAAAATTTTGCAAATACTTGAAAAGGTGATAATCGCTTGTTGCCATGTCTGGACTATAGGGCGGGTGCGATAGAACCTTCCAATCCAAGCTCTCGGAGCTTCTGGCGCGTCGTTAAAGATGTTTCCGGCCTGGCGTTGTCTTGATGGTACACAACACCCTTCCTATTGGCCAATTCTGGTCGCTCCTGGTCGATCGCCTGCTTCAAACTGGTCAGTTGTTGAAAGTAGAGGTCCGAATTGAGTGTTTGGCCCGATGGGAGCAGCTCACAGTGGATGATTCCCTTCCAATCCCACCAAACACACAGGAAAACCTTCTTGGCCGTTAATCCGGGCTTGGCGATGGTTTGGGCCGGCTCATCGCGATTGGACCACGATCTTTTTCGGCTGCTGTTCTCGTATGTGAACCATTTTTCATCGCCAGTCACCATCCGCTTCGAAAATGGCTCGATTTCGTTACGTTTCAGCAAAGAATCGCGGGCATCAATTCGGTCCAAAAGGTTCTTTTGCGTCAATTCGTGTGGCACCCATACATCGAGCTTCTTCTTGAGACCAGCCTTATGCAAATGGTTCCAAACGGTTTTCTGGCTAATCTTCAGTTCCTGGGCAATGGAATAAGTGCTCACATGCCGGTCCGACCCGACGATTTACATGATTTTATCGACATTTTTTTTATCGACATTTTCGACGATTGGCCTACCAGAGCGTGCCTCATCTTCGACGTCCATATTACCAGAACGGTATCGTTGGAACCACCGCTTTGCTGTTGCATTCGATACTGTATTGGCTCCGTAAACAGCACACATTTTTTTGGCCGCCTGCTCCGCCTTTTCACCTTGGTCGTAGTGGCACTGCGACGTGATTTGACTCGCACGAGTTTTCTTTGTCGGGTGGATTTAGGTCGTAGGACAAAGAGGGATTGTGGCGGAGCTTGATCTCTGGGTTCTTGTTTTAGGCTGTCGCGAGAGTATGATTTTTCTTTTAAGGTGCGAGTGTATTGCGTTTGCCATCGACTGTGTTTACGAGGGAGAAGCGATGGCGACGCTCTTTGCGTTTGGTCGTCTGTGAATGTTGGATAACGCTTGTTTACGATTGATAATTTATAGTTCGTTGATCGATAAATGGAGATGCTGTTTTGTGCGCATATAGTTTGGGCGTTCTGAGAAGAATGCGGAAAAAAAACAGTGAGGCTTGGACGTAACAGCTATATTTCATCATTTTGTTTTTTTTTTCTCCTTTTCTTTCGCAGGTATGCTCGGAGACCGGACGATCGTACACGTACGCCCAGCTGAGAAAATTGTCGGGAAGATTGGCAACGTCGCTACGTAAATGCAATCTCCGTCCGGGCGATACGATCGCGGCGGTATTGCCGAATGTACCGGAATTCGGCATTTTGATATTGGCCGCGAGCGAGGCTGGACTTCGGGTAGAAAAATCACGATAATCCCATCACAAAAAAAGCTGCAATCAAAAAAAAATTATTTTTTTTTTACCCGCACACATTCATCCTTAATTAATTAAAAAAAAAAAAAAACAAATACCGATGCAAATGGCGAAGGTCAGTAAATGGAAATGGGGCGCCTGTAATTTTTTCTTAGCTCCCTTTAAGAGCTTGGAGCAAAAAAAAATTGACTTGTCCGAAGTTGAGCTGCAATTTTGGGAATGATTATTATCTCAAAAACTATTTGTCCGATTTAATCCGGGTTTGTTTTATTCGTAAATTGCTGCAAAGAAAAATTCAACAAGTCGAAAACCTTCTTTTCCATCCTGCGAAATTCGTTTTTTTTCCTAAATTAATCTCAAAATCGATGATGCATCTATTTTTTTTTTCGATACTCAAACCACTGAATCAAAAAAAAACTGAATATCATCATCAACCTTCTTGTTTGTCATATCAGCTGACCCCGATAAATGCTGCGTACACGGCGCACGAGATTCGCAGCCTTTTGGAAATGTCTGGTGCCGTGGCGATGGTGACCGTGCCGTCAAGGTATTCAACGGTCGCGGCGAGCGTGGCCGACAACGTCACGATGAGATTGCCAATTATCGTGATCGAGGACGGTAGCGGGACAGCGCCCGACGGTGCAATCAAGTTTTCCACCTTGATCGGTGACGATGTCGAGGAGTTTGAGAAAACGGGCGAAAAAACAGGGCTCGATCCGGAGGATACCTTCGTCATGCCTCACTCGAGCGGCACGAGCGGACTCCCAAAAATCGTCGAATTGTCTCACAGGTAGACTCATCTCGTCGTGCCCAATGTCATCAAAATTAGAACTATTCGGCTCAACTCGAAGCCTCTCAATCCGGCCGTATTCAAATCGCTATAAATTTGCAAATATTGAGAGAAATTCGAAATTTCCTTTTCAGGACAAATTCTCAAGAGTCTATACTTTAAGGCGAGCAACCACTTTAGGAGACTGAAAAATAGATGATTTTTTGGATTTTTTTTATTGTGAAAAAAAAACGGAAATTTCCGCAACTATGACAATAATTTCTTCATATTTTCATACATCTCTGGTAATTTTTTAAAGTTATTTCACGCATTAATCAAGGTGTAATCCGCTGTGTCCCTTGGCGCGTTCTCATCGTCGTTGTCGATTTGCGGGAATTGTGCAGCTCGCAATTCGCATCTGAAATAGTCCAACAAATTTTTATACATTCTTGAGATGTTTTTTAAGAACATGAACCTAAATTTTGAAAAAAAAAATCGAGAATTGAACGTTGGAACGTGTTTGAAAAAAAATGATCGATTTTAGCATTTTTTTTCCGGCATTTTGCAACCATAAATATGTTTTAAACAATCTAATCTTACCCACTTTAGGTTCATGTTTTAATAAATTATATTATGTAAACGTGTTCCAAATTTGAAGATGATCCGTCAATTAGTTTTTGAGTTATGATTCCCGCAAATTGAAAAAATGTCGTTTCGAGAAAAACACGTTTAAAGTTTGACAAACGAAAAACTCAAAGTCAAATGTGTTTAATCAAATGATAAAGTGTCTTACCGATTAATCAGCGATTCCAGCACCATACAGCAGTTCTTCCTCTTCCTCATGCAACTCATTTGAAGCTTGCATTTCCTCTTTACGAGCTTTTCGAGCTTCTTTTGTCTCTAGTAAACTTTTTCTATTTTGCCGAGCCATGCGTATCTGATCAATTTGCTCGGCATATCCGTAGCTCTGCCTGCCAACTACGATTTGTAGTTCATTCATAACCATGAGTAGGGCTGAATTTCCTTCATTGAATAAAATAGCAGCAAGAAATGCCGCTACCTCGATTATTTTATACCCAGAATGGAGATGTTTTGGAGCTAATCGCCAAACGGTCGAGTTTGGGTATGTTTGGGTTATAAAAACCCAAACAAACTACCTGAGCGCTCGTGGATACCTGAGCGCGCTTGGGAGTCGAGCGGAGACTCTTTATCATTTATATACATACCGTTAGAAGAAATCCGAATATCGTTTTGAAATTTTCAGGGTATATTCTTAAGATATTTTGCTAACGATTTATGAAATAAAAAAGAATGATTTTTTTTAAGCATCCAAAGTGGTTGCTCGCCTTAATAAAATGCCAAATCCTATTTCTCAAATTTCTATACCGGAATACCCCCTTAAACTTGTGCTAAAATGGACTGCAAAAGTGCCTCAAATGTTTTTTCGCAACCTTCATTCGGTACAACCTGAATACACAAGTAACGAATTCGTGCAGTGATAAAAAGTGAAGAAACAGAAACAAAGAATCTTAGTTGTATTCGAAGAATTTCTAAAGCCTGTTTTTTTTTCCGTCGATTTTTCCGCAGAAATATCGTGGTCAATATAAAGCAGAGCCAGGCGAAGGGAGTATCAATATCAGCGGAAGCAACTGCAAGCCATCAGGAAATATTGCCGCTCATTTTGCCGATATATCACATCTACGGATTGACCATCTGCCTCAGCCTTTATCTCTGGTATCGTCAGGGCCATGAGAGCCATCATCCACCAAAGCGGAGATGAGCGGAGCTACTAAAAACAACCAATGGAGTCTCCCCGCTCCGGTCTCCATCAGCAGGAATTCGGCGGTTATTGGTTGCTTTTTTCCATCTCCGCTCATCTCCACTTTGGTAGATAATGGCCCTTAAGACCCTTAGCCTTAACTCCACCCCCCCCCCCCCCTCTCTCTCTCGCTCTCTTCTTTTTCGCGGTTTTTTCAATCAACAAATCGTCATCCATTGTGCGAACTGTTTGTCAGAGCATTTTTCTATCCTAGTGCACCAATAAATCATTAATCTATTTATCTGTCTGCTCTCGACTCGTGAAAACCCGCGTGACCCAAGCTGTTCTTCGTTTACTGTAGCAGAGGCGGAAAGTTGATATGCCAGCCGCAATTCACTCCGGATCACATGTTTCGCATGCTCGAGAATAATCGGACGACTCTGTTCTACATGGCTCCACCGTTGCTCCAACTGTTGGCCAACGATCCGCGACTGAAGAAGGCCCATCTCGAGTCGATAAGAACGATTATTTCCGGTGCCGCACCGCTCGGCGACGAAATTCTTGCCAAGTTTCGCACCAAGGCGCCTGCCGATTTGAAGATCATTCAGGGCTACGGATTGACCGAGTGTTCGCCGGCAGTCGCGATATCGGCCGACGCGCCATCCACTTCCACCGGATGCGTCCTTCCCAATACGGAGATGCGAATCGTTGGTTACGAAACTGAAAACGAGGGAAAAAATTTGAGCTCAAACGAGGTGGGAGAAATTTACGTCAGGGGACCTCAAGTTATGAAAGGATATTACAAAAATCCCGAAACAAGTGCGAGCTGCATGGATGGAGATTGGTTCAAGACCGGAGATTTGGGCTCTTACGATGAGAACGGTGAGAGAACGAAAATTGCTTTTATAATTTTTTTTCTTTCTTACAATGAGCATGATAAATAAATAGTTATTAATAATAATGGATGATAACAGGTTGATTTGTATTTCTTAAAAGATTAGATTGAACAATAAAAAATTAATCGTTCATTGTAATATTGAAAAGAAGAAGAAAAAAAAACCATGATGAAAAAATGAATGCAGGTCGGATTTACATACGGGGACGACTGAAGGAGCTGATAAAGGTCCAGGCCTACCAGGTCGCGCCAGCCGAGATCGAGAACACAATTCAAGGTCACGAGAAAGTGTTGGATGCCGCGGTGATAGGAGTTCCCCACGAGAAATACGGTGAAATACCGAAAGCCTTCGTCGTGGCGAAGAGTGGCTGCAAGCTCGAGCCTGACGAGATCCAGGCCTGGGTTGCCGAACGCCTCGCCAAGCACAAGCATCTCGGATACGTGCAATTAGTCGAGAAAATACCAAAAAGCGCAGCTGGAAAAATACTGCGACGGGAACTTCGAAATATGTGAAGGTACGAGCATGATTTTTGTCCATTTGCTCCATTCGAGAAAGGCACATTCGCGAAATACGCAAAATAGTTGTCTAGAAATATTTTTATTGGAAGATAAAAAAAAAAAGAGGTTTGACTAGTGGCGAGCCACGAAGATTATGTACAAAAAAAACGACGAGACGCGATACAATTACTCTGTTTTCTTAGAGGCGTCCTGCTCGGCCTTCAAGAGGGCGCTCGTTATACCGACTTTCTTGAGTTCCTCGACGAGCTCGCCGTTCTGATGCATTTGCAGAAGGATGTCGCAACCGCCGACGAAATCCCCGTTTATGAAGACCTGCGGTATCGTCGGCCAATTCGAGAACTCTTTGATACCTGCGGAATGGAGCCAAAGTCGATTAAGGTCCAAATTATCGTGAGCAGGGCCGAATTTGAAGGTGTGGGAGGCTCCTTGTCAACGAGCAAGTGGGAAGGCCCTCGTTGCTTTTCAAACGAGATAAACATTTTTATTTTGCGATTTAGTTTATCGCACAAAAACAAGATCCTTTGAAACGCGGTTTGTTTGAAATCAAGAAAGCAGACGTTTTCTAACATCAGCTGAATTCTATTACAACTATAATGTTCTTCCATTTTTCTTTTCTTCTAAGTAAATTCATGTTTATTAGTGTGCAATTGTATATAAGGTGTATTAAAAAGAAATCCATTATTTTTGCATGTAATTGAAAGCTTTATTTAGCATAGTTAGAATGATCCGATTTAGGTCTAATATGCACTGTTTTGATCGATAACTTGTTGCCACTTTGAAGGTAATTTCATTATGACTTTCTCATAGAAACCCTCGTCCCTATTGGCAAAAAACTGGGACAGTCGATTTTCACAAGCTTCTCTTGAGGCGAATTTTTCATCAGCAAAATCTTTCGCCATAGACAGGAACAGGTGGTAATCACTCGGTGCCAGATCCGGACTATAAGGTGGATGCATAAGAACCTCCCAACCAAGCTCCCGGAGCTTCTGGCGAGTCACTATCGATGTGTGTGGCCTGGCGTTGTCCCGATGGAAGACAATTCCTCTCCTATTGGCCAAAGCTGACCGCTTCTGGGCGATTGCTTCCTTCGGACGGTCCAATTGTTGACAGTACAGGTCCGAATTAAGAGTTTGGCCGTAGGGGAGCAGCTCATAGTACATGATTCCCTGCCAATCCCACCGAACACACAGTAAAATCTTCCTGACCGTCAATCCTGGCTTGGCCACCGTTTGCGCCGGCTCGCCGCTATTCGACCACGACCGTTTTCGCTTGACGTTGTCGTAAGTGACCCACTTTTCATCAACGGTCATCATCCGCTTCAGAAATCGGTCGATTTTGTTGCGATTCAGCAGCTATTCGCAGATGGTAAAGTCGGTCCATGAGGTTTTTTTTGCGTTAACTCGTGTGGCACCCATACATCTGTTACGTCCCAGTCTCACTTTTTTTTCTCGTTCTTCTCAGAACGCCCAACCTATATGCGCACAAAACAGCATCTCCATTTATCGATCAACGAACTATAAATTATCAATCCTAAGCAAGCGTTATCCAACATTTTCAGACGACCAAACGCAAAGATCGTCTCCATCGCCTCTCCCTCATAAATACAGTCGATGACGAACGCAATACACTCGCACCTTAAAAAAAAAACCATACTCTCGCGACAGCCTAAACAAGAATCCAGAGATCAAGCTCCGCCACAATGCCTCTTTGTCCTACGATCTAAATCCACCCGACAAAGAAAACTCGTGCGAGTCAAATAACGTCATCCGCTCCTATAGAGAAACCGATACATCCCAAATCTATACGATAGAGCCAGAACGACTGCACCAGTCACAGCAGCGCTCTAATTAATAAATGAATAAAAATCTCTCTCCCGCGTCATGCCAATCTATCACCGAAGTCGACCTAATTTCATATTACTCATTATCCAATCCCTAAGCTACGTAAAACAAAACTGTATTCCCCCCAAAAGCTTCTTCCCCCAAAAATTAAACCTTCCTAATCTTTCCTTTCACGAAGGAGCAGTCACTCTGTTCTTGATCTCCGAATCGAATAGTCGACTTACAAAATTAAACCCTTTTGCTCTCCGTTTCCGTTGAACAATTATACGCGTATCTTTTTGTACCGAGTTATAAGTTTGTAAGAATAAGATGTTAATAAACTTAATAATCTGAATTAAGACCAAATCTACGCGTCTAAACCTTTTATTCGATCAACGATCAATCCTTCGGACGAATCCATCTCTCAATCCAGAAACACGCACCGAAATATCCTCTAAATCAAAATTGTTATTAAATTGTGTTCGGAACTCACGTGGAGGCCAAACAAAGACTCACTGCGCGAATCTTAATTCAAAATTCGCGCTCTAACTCGGCAACTTCGCGAGTCCATTCTAAATCTCCCTCCGGGACGTAACGCATCGAGCTTCTTTTTCTATCCAGCCTTATTCAAGTGGTTCCAAACGGTTTTTTGTGCAATGTTTAGCTCCTGGGTAATCGAAACAGTGCTTACACGACGGTCGGACTCGACGATTTCCATTATTTTATCGACATTTTCGACAATTGGACTTCCAGAGCGTGGTGACATCTTTGACATGAAAATTACCGGAACGGAATCGACGAAACCAAAATTTCGCGTGATTGGCTGTTACAGTATCAGGACCATAAATACTATTCGCATTTTCAGCCGCCTGGCTTGCGTTTTCGCCTTTGTCGAAGAAAAACTGTAAAATATGGCGTATTTTCACTTTGCTGGTGGCCATCTTTGACGCGCGCTCAAAAAATATTGAGTCAAGCAATCACAAAGCTGTCTGAGATGTTTATTTTAGTACGAAATCTTATCTTTTTAACGCCATCTAGCGTAATCCGATCGCACTTATAGAACGCGAGATACATATTACTAAAGCCATCTATTGCAAAAATAATGGATTTCTTTTTACTACACCTAATATCTCGGAAATGTAAATTTCAACTCCTCAAGCTTATGGGATTTAGAATCATCGCTACAGGATGACCAACCTTGACGAAGCGTTTCGTCCGCCAAAACGTCGTGAGCGTCGTACGTAACGCCGTGCATTCGCAAGATCTGAACAACAGCGTTGCTAAAGCCGCATCTCGGCTCCTCCGGCACACCCTTCATGAACACGACTACTTTGTTTTTCTGAAAAAACGAAGAAAAGCCAACACTGAAGCGAATTCGAGAAAAACAAAAAATCAACAAACATAGGTCGCAAATGAGAAAATGCATTTTTTAATTTTGCAATTACATTGCGTAATATTGGAAAATACAAGCTTTAACAAAAACAAGTATGGCAAGTTGCTGATGGAATAAAGGACTTTACTCACTTTGAGCAAGTTCCCGATGTTCTCGCTGGTCGTGGCAAAAGTTCTAGCGATTCTCGTTATTCCGATCACACTTCGGAACGCAAACATTTTTGTGCTCTTTGGTTCGAGCCTTTGCACGTCGAGCCGGAGATAGCGCAAAAGAGAGAGTGAGAGAGAGAGAGAGAGAGAGAGGGATAGAAATCTTTCCGATGTTTGAGGTTATGTGAGTCGCGTGCTGTGACACGAATAAAAAAAAAGCAAAGTGCGATCAGCTGATCAAGGAGGTTCGTGTACAGCGTGATCATTGGCTGGTCGTAGCGCCGGCGCAGAAGAATATTCTTAGGTGACACGTGGCGCCACGTACCGGTAGAGTTGAAGACTTAGCTCACACGTTCGGTCGGTAAGAATCCTGCGGCCAAATTTTCTCCTAGATGGATCACATTTTGGACAAACGGACAAACACACATGGACTTAAGGTAGTGACACATGGGTCATTAAGTCCCGGGATTGACACACAGATGGCGCCGCCAATGCCACGCCGCTCTTGTTTTTCGGTAGTACCAACCTTCAAAAGATACGTGCAAAAATTTCATGACATTCGGTTCAGTCGTTGTCGAGATATTGAAGGTTAAGTGACGCTACATTTGTTTTTGCTTAAACGGATGGATAAAAACGAGTTTCGTGTGTTAATCAAACACTGTTTTTTAATGGGAATACCGTTCAAGCTCGCTGAATCCGAATTTGAAGTCAAAATTTGGAAATTCAAAATGGCGGCACCAACATGGCGGACGAAAATCAAAAACTTTAATCGATTTAGATGAAAATTAGTACTCCGGGATTTTTGAGGTCGCTTATTACGAATCTGAACTTTAAATTTGAAAATTCAAAATGGCGGCGCTAGAATGGCGGACCGAAATCGAAAATTTTACGCAATTTAGATCAAAATATCATCTAAATCAATCTGTATTATTTGTATTTTCATTCGCCATATTTTTTCGTCATTGTGAATTCCTGAATTTTGAGTTCAGTTTCGTAATCAGCAATCTCAAAAACCCCAGAGTACAAGTTTTCGGGAAAAAAAAAAAAGTTTTCCTGTCATTTTGGGCACTTTTTGTCGAATTCTCTCTGCCAACGAAGGGGTTAATAGTGTCCTGAATAAGTCGTCAAAATTCAAGAAAAAAAAATCTATAGAAAAACACCTTGGTGAGACTACTACCTTAACGCATAGGAGTAGTGCGCCGTGTCGCCCCCCACGGTCCAAAGTGACGTACACAAATGTACGTTAACAGCTGTTCCTTACGTTACAAACGTACGTAACAGCTGATGGACTGTGCGAGTAGAGGGGCTTTGGTCTTGCGACTTCCGGTAAGAAAGTACTCTTTCTTATCCGCCGGGAGCCGCGAGATGGCGCGACCGTCAGATTTATGAGGTCGCGCGAGATGCGCGAACCTCGAAACGCCCGGCGCTATACAATCGATTATCGTCCTTGTGTCACGATCGGGCCGCCTGCTGCGACTCAAGAATCCCTCGTAAACACACGCGTCATCACGCGGATCTCTCTCTGTACGACGATCTTTTACTCTCGATCCCGAAAGATTACGCTCTACAGGTGCGATTCTCTTCGCTCTTGACGAAAAGTGAACGTTGCGCCCGTTACGAGAACATAGCGCAAGAGAGAAAGAGAGAGAGACAGAGCTTCGAGACTTTCCGTATAAAAACTGCGTTGTTGCATTGCTCAGATTCGAGTACTTTTTTGTTTGTTTTAGATATGCTTTAGACGTCTCCACGTTCAACACAGCTTGAAAGACGAATAGATGGCCCATGCGTTGCTTCTTCGGCATGTTAGACCAGGCAGGTAAAAATGCATTAATCTTGGATAATTTTATTGCGGAAAATATCACCCTTCCACGCATCGAATTCCTCAAAAGTTTATGTTTGCAACTTGTTCGCCCACATTTGGAGCGACACGCCACGATAAGTACGCTGTCCAAACAATTGAAAGCATCCGTCGCGGTCATTTTGGGTCAAGTGAACGAACCGTTGCATCATAGCGACAAATTAGAAAAACGCAAAAGATGCTACTTTTGTCCCTCCAAAACCGACAAAAAAAAACAGCGTTTTGTTGTGGTCGTTGTAAGAAGGCGGTGTGCGAGGTCCACCGTATGAATATTTGTCGCGATTGCGTATAATTATTGGCTGGTAATTTTATATATTTTTGTAATAACAATAATGCCATAACAATATTTTTGTAATAAAACAATAAATGAACAGAAATAATATCATTTTGTAGACTTATTGATTTTTCATATCGTTAACCACCTATACGGAGTATACGTGCCGGTCTTGAAATTTAGCCTTTTTCAATTTGCAAAATAAATATATTGTTTTCACGATCGAAATTTCTCATATTTTTTTCCAGAAAGTATGTGATTTTAACTATTAACTCGCGTTGGAATTTTGTATTTATACCAAAAATAACGGAAAATATGAATTTTCAAACATTCTACTGTAAACAGCCTACATGCCTCTGAATTTTGATGAAAATGTTTATTGAAAAAGGGATTTTCGGGGCTGGCAACAATTCTATCGCATAGTTAGAAGTCCACAGAAGACCTACGAATTTTTTCAGATTTTTCCTTACAGAATAACATAGTTAAATAAGCGACGGACGCTAATGACTCATGTTCAAGGTTTACGGGTGCTAAAAACAACGACATGGGGTTAGGGTTAATTTTTACAGTTTTTTTTTTCATACTTGCGGTTTATCAAAAAATAGACAAAACCGTGTTTAATCCAGGTAATATCCTCGGTTGCTTTCTACAACCTTCTGCCACCGATCTGGTAGCGTACAGATACCATCACGATAGAAGCTGGCTGGTTTCGAGGCGATAAAGTCATCGACGAATTTCCTAATATCTTCGACTTCTCGGAAGTGGCGCCCTCTTAAGCTGTGCGCCATTGACCGAAATAGGTGATAGTCGGATTGGGCCAAGTCCGGTGAATATGCCGGATGAGAAAGAACTTCCCAGCCCAGGTTTAAAATAGTTGTTTGGGTCGTACGAGCAACGTGAGGTCGAGCGTTATCACGCAGGAGAATGACTTTTCGCCTTCCGTGTCCTGTGAATGGCCTTTTTTTGCTCAATTGCTTCGCTTAAACGATTTAATTTGTCACTATATCGTTCTGCAGTGATCTCGTCTGACCCGGTTCTAGAAGTTCATAATAAAGAACACCCTTTATGTCCCACCAGATACACAAAAGCATTTTTTTGACGTTCATTTGCAGTTTGGGAGTTGATGTTGTTGGTTCTCCAGGGTCCACCCATGATTTTTTCCGCTTGGGATTCTCATAAAGGATCCATTTTTCATCCCCCGTCACGATTTTCTAGCGAAAGTTCTTCCTTCGTTGTTTGCTAAGCAACCAAAGACACGTGTAAAGGCCCGCCTTAAGGCCTTAGGCCGCTCTAGGAGTTTCGAAAAATCGATTTTTTTTTTGTTAAAAGTGTATCTTAGTACCTATCAAATTGTATTCCAAGAAATTATGGGTGTGAAAAATCTCTAAATACTCGATTTTCGAATTCAAGCGCAACCCTCCATGAAAAAAATTGCCGACACGAACAATACGGCCGATGTCTGGCCCAGTACTGGCTAACCGATTGTTGGCAACCAATGTTGGCCCAACATTGAAACAACGGTTCTGCCATATTTAAGCCGATCCTCTTTTCGAAGCCCGGCATCCAACATTACGCCAATGTAGGGACAGTACCGGTTAACGACCTAGGGCCGACTGTTGGCGTAGACTGATGGAGCCGACCGTGGGCCAATACTGACTGCCATTAATTGTCCTGCGTTCATTTCTAATCCCGGCACCCGGTAGTATACAAATGTCGGGCCAATATGGGCTACCCCCGGAGGGCTGACTGTTGGGGTGAACTACACAAACAAACCGCAACAAACTCAAAAAAACCCAAACAAACTCAAACAAACCCAAACAAACTCACCCATCCGAGGTGCCCTCCGCCCACCCCAGTGTTCTACGCATCTCACACAAACAAACTCAAACAAACCCAAACAAACACACCCATCCGAGGTGCCCTCCGCCCACCCCAGTGTTCTGCGCACCTCACACAAACAAACTCAAACAGACCCAAACAAACACACCCATCCGAGGGGCCCTCCGCCCACCCCAGTGTTCTACGCAACTCACACAAACAAACCCAAACAAACCCAAACAAACTCAAACAAACTCAAACAAACCCAAACAAACTCAAACAAACTCAGACAAAGCCAAACAAACACAAACAAACCCAAACAAACTCAAACAAACTCAAACAAACCCAAACAAACCCAAACAAACAAACTCAAACAAACTCAAACAAACTCAAACAAACTCAAACAAACTCAAACAAACCCAAACAAACCCAAACAAACTCTAACAAACTCAAACAAACCCAAACAAACTCAAACAAACTCTAACAAACTCAAACAAACCCAAACAAACTCAAACAAATGCAAACAAACCCAAACAAACCCAAACAAACTCAAACAAACACACCCATCCGAGGTGCCCTCCGCCCACCCCACTGTTCTACGCACCTCACACAAACGAAAACAAACTCGAGCCGACCGCGGACCAATATTGTTTGCCATAATTGTCCTACGTTCATATATAATCGCGGCATACCGCAATATGCAAATGTCGGGACAGTATCGACTAACGACGAAGAACCGACTGTTGGCATGGATAGCTCGAACCGATCACGGACCGGTAACACTCCCCGTTACGTATCTTATGAACTGCTCGCGAGTCGCCATTTAGTGTCGTATCGATGCAGACGATTTTCTCATGGCATTTTATACTTTTTGTTCTAGAAATGCGCCATTTTGAAAAAAACAATATATCAAAAAAATCCTACGTTCTTCTATAGCTATTCTTATATATAATCGAAAAAACTTTAGTGTCCCATCATAACTGAAAAATTATAAAAGCTGTTGGTCCGGCCGTTGACCTTCCAGAAATAAAGGCGTCATCGGAAAAATGCTGCACAGTCGCCATTTCGACATGTATCGCTGTGGAAAAATAATTTCCCATAGTCAATTACGTGTATAATAAAACCCCTATTTTGTAATATCGATTTATTTTATGATTTCGTTGAAGAAAAAAAAAATCACAAAATATGCCCATATTTTTGGCCTCTAGAGTGGCGTAAGGCCTTAATCTCGTTATTCCCATTACGTACAAGGTGATTCACAACTATTAGCGTTTTTTCTCTTGACGAATGAACCGCTTTATTTCAATGATACTGTGCGCATGCCTCAAAACTCGACAATACGTGACTTTATCAATTACGGTACCCGCGTCCTCGTTAGGTTATTATCAAGGTCAAAAACGTAGAGAGTGCGACGATTGCGCGTCACCGCACGATACAACGTCCTCCTCCTATGTGGAGTATCGAGGCAGAGAGATAATCATATTCCACCGAGATTATATCACCTGGCACACCGACGCTCTTTTTTTCGGCAACGCGTTTCTTACACCACGGTTGGGAACGGGAAAAATGCACGATGCGAGATAACGGAAGAGCGAGGTTATGTTTGCACGATTTTTATGTTCGCTGTAAAAATCAGGTAACCCGTAACAACATAATACGATATAACCCATGGGTCATTGAGTCCCGGGACTGACACACAGATGGCGCCGCCAATGCCATGTCCCTTTTGTTTTTCGCTAGTGCCAACCTTCAAAAGATACGTGTAAAAATTTCATGACATTCGGTTCAGTCGTTGTCGAGATATTGAAGGTTAAGTGACGCTACGTTTGTTTTTGCTCAAACGATGGATAAAAACGAGTCTCGTGTGTTGATCAAACACTGTTTTTTAATGGGAAAAAAATACCGTTCAAGCTCAGCAATGGCTTGAAAAGTGTTACCGGCAAAAGTGCCCATCGAAAACAACCATTTGCCGATGGTATGCGGATTTTTAACGCGGTCGAGCCAACCACCGAAGACGCGGAGCGCTCAGGTCGTCCAATTGAGTTGGCTACGCCCGAAAACATCCAAAAAAATTCGGAAAATTGTTATGTCCGATCGTAAAGTGAAGTTGCAAGAGATAGCTGACATCCTAAAGATATCAAAAGGCACACCGTGTTCAAAATTGTGCATGAACAATTTGGGTATGAAAAAACTTTTGTCCAAGTGGGTGCCGCGTTTGCTCACGGTGGAACAAAAACAACAACGAATTGATGATTCGGAGCGCTGTTCGAAGCTGTTTACGCGTGATAAAAAGGATTTTTTGCGTCGATACGTAACAATGGATGAAACATGGATTCATCACTATACGCCAGAGTCGAAAAGAGCGTCAGCCGAGTGGAGAGGAGAGGGCGAAAGCCGGCCAAAGCGTCCGAAGACACAACAGTCAGCAGGCAAGGTGCATGGCCTCTGTATTTTGGGACACGCACGGAATTTTGCTCGTCGACTTTCTTCCGAAGGGCCAGACGATCAACAGCGACTACTACATTGCATTATTGGATCGATTGGATGACGCGATCAAGCAGAAAAGGCCTCACATGGCAAAGAAAAAACCGCTGTTTCACCAAGACCAATGCACCGATCCACAAGTCGATGAAAACGATGGTGAAATTGAACGATTTACGAATCGAATTGCTTCCACACCCTCCATATTCACCGGATCTGGCCCCATCTGACTTCTATACCTGTTCGCAGATCTCAAAAAGATGATCCAGGGAAAGAGATTTGGCTCCGATGATGAGGTTATAGCCGCAACTGACGCTTATTTTGAGGCAAAAGAAAAATCGTTCTATAAGAAAGGCATCGAAAGTTTAGAAAAACGTTGGAATGATCGTATCGCTATGAAAGGTGACTATGTTGATGAATAAAGTCGAATTTTGCAAAACAAAAATATGTTTTTACTGGTTAGTCCCGGGACTTAATGACCCATGTGTTATGTTGCGGGTGACCGAACGCGAGAGGGGAAAATATTGTGACAACACGATCTCTCGCCATTTTTCGCGCTCTCGAGCTCTATTATCGTCAGACTTTCACCGAGCGGCATTATTATTGTGCTCTACAAGTTACTCGTCCGACACTCTCCACAAATCGGGCAATCCATATCGCTCTTTTGCATCCACAGATGGCGCGCTCTCCAGCGAGAATTTAGCAAAAACTCAAAGGATATGATGCATATCCATTCAGTAATACCGTAAGGAGGCGCCGTCACAAGCGGCTTACCGCCAGAAAAAAAATAATAATGTTCAAGGATCTAGATTTAGATTTTCAAATCTAAATTTTCATCCTTGAAAATTATTTTTTTTACCCAAACATTACCCAAACAAATCTAAACAAATCTAAATTTAGATTTTCAAATGTAAATTTAGATTCTCAAATCTAAATTTCGTTTTCTCGGAAAATGTTGTAAATTGCCATTTAGATTCTCAAATGTAAATTTAGATTTTCAAATCTAAAGTTAGATTCTCAAATCTAAATTTAGATTTTCAAATCTAAATTTAGATTTTCAAATCTAAATTTATATTTTCAAATCTACATTTAGATTTTCAAATCCAAACAAATCTAAGTTATTTAATATCCATTCAGTAATACCTTAAGGAGGCTCCGTCACAAACGGCTTATCGCCAGAAAAAAAAATAATGTTCAAGGATCTAGATTTAGATTTTCAAATCTAAATTTCGATTCTCAAATCTAAATTCGTATTTTCAAATCTAAATTTTGTTTTCTCGGAAAATGTTGCAAATTGCGCAAAAATCCTATTAAGGCAAATCGTATAACATTAAAAAATGAACGCATATATCTGACTAAACAGTCAGATATATGCGTTCCACACATTTATTAGCTGAAATTTGTTTATTTTACGTAACCGAAAATTTGATCATTCGGGGTTGGCAGCTGTTACAGGAGAGTCAAGAGGGGCGGGGGGGGGGGGGGGAGATTCGCAAAAAATGATAACCTCGAAAAATAATTCCATAAAAAAAAGCGACGGTAACGTTTACTTCCCGATGTGGCCGCCAGGTTCGCACCATCGATAATTTCGTGCCCAAAATCGAGGCCGCCCCTAAAGCATCTACTGCATGAGCGCAACTTCATAGCCGAAAAGAAAGAAAAAAAAAAAAAAAACAGTAGAGAAAAGATATCCGTCGCGGTCCGAGGCATTCTTTCTTTATTCGCCTCGTTACGGAGAGATCTACGCGCAATGAAGAAACGGAAGGTCACACACGTTGCTCCGTATCCCGGTCTCTCGTATACGTGCGCGTTTACATGCGCGCCTAATAATAAGCAAGAAGGCCACGTTCCGTCCTTCTCATTCTCGAGTATCATTCATCAAGGGACAAGGGACGGTAAAAAAAAAACAAAAATTCCCTCGTTTATCTATCCTACCTGTGCTTCCGTCTAACCGTTCGAAATAAAAAGCGCGCGTGGCTCGTTCGTCATCGAGAAAGGATCGATAAATAAAAGAAAAAGCGGTCAAGTACGTCGCGGAACACGCGTTAAGGTAGGGTTCCGTAACTCGTTACATATATATATATGTGTCCGTATATACGCACATAGGATTGTAATTCTGAATTAAGATTCAATTACTTTCCAAGAGGTTCCGCGCATCAAGCTGTTTTTCGCTGAGCGTCATTTTACGAACATACCCGATGACATGTGGAATGTAAATATCATAAATAGAATACACCGATCAGTGAATTCACGAAAGCTGATTTATGATGAAGTAAAAAGTTCTGAGCGTTTCTTCGCTTTGTTTCGACGATGAAATTAACATAGGATTATCCGATTTAGATCAAATATGCACTGTTTTGTTGGATAACTTTTGTCCATTTTGAAGACAATTTCATAATTCCGCGATTGAAGAAGTCCTCATCCCTATTGGTAAGAAACTCGACCAGCTCATTTTCACAAGCCTCTCTTGAGGCCAGTTTTGTACCATCAAGAAAATTTTGCAAATGCTTGAAAAGGTGATGATCGCTTGGTGCCAGGTCTGGACTATACGGCGGTTGCGATAGAACCTCCCATCCAAGCTCTCGGAGCTTCTAACGCGTCGTTAAAGATGTGTGCGGCCTGGCGTTGTCTCGATGGAACACAACACCCTTCCTATTGGCCAATTCTGGACGCTTCTGGTCGATCGCCTGCTTCAATCTGGTCAGTTGTTGACAGTAGAGGTCCGAATTGTGTGTTTGGCTCAATGGGAGCAGCTCATAGTGGATGATTCCCTTCCAATACCACCAAACACACAGCAAAACCTTCTTGGCCGTTAATCCGGGCTTGGCGATCGTTTGGGCCGGCTCACCGCGATTGAACCACGATCTTTTTCGGCTGTTGTTCTCGTATGTGACCCATTTTTCATCGCCAGTCACCATCCGCTTCAACAATGGCTCGATTTCGTTACGTTTCAGCAAAGGATCGCAGGCATCAATTCGATCCAAAAGGTTCTTTTGCGTCAATTCGTGTGGCACCCATACATCGAGCTTCTTCTTGAGACCAGCTTTATGCAAATGCTTCCAAACGGTTTTCTGGCTAATCTTCTGTTCCTGGGCAATGGAATAAGTGCTCACATTCCGGTCCGACTCGACGATTTCCATGACTTTATCGACATTTTCGACGATTGGCCTACCAGAACGTGCCTCATCTTCGACCTCCATATTACCAGAACGGAATCGTTGGAACCACCGCTTTGCTGTTTCATTCGATACTGTATTGGCTCCATAAACAGCACAAATTTTTTTGTCCGCCTGCTCCGCCTTCTCACCTTGGCCGTAGTGGTACTGAAGAATGTATCGAATTTTCTCTTTTTTTACCTCCATTTTGGAAGGCTGTAACACACAACTGGCTTCACCAAATACAAAACTGTCAAAGAACGTTTTTTTTAAGCGTAATGTCACCTTTAAATCGCCGTATAGTATGACCCGATGCGATGTATACATCGTGAGATATGGCTCACTAAAGACGTCTAGCGGAAAACACTCAGAACTTTTTACTTCACCCAATATGTAAAAAAAAATCGATTTTTTGAAAATTCCAAAGGGTTTTCTCCCCTTCATTCAAATCGCTATATATCTGAAACTAGACGGTCAAAATTCATTAATTTTTTTACCCACTTCGTCATATGTTCCTCTGTAATTGAAAATTAAAACAAAAAATCGGTAGAAAAGTTTCGAAGTTATTGCGTGAAATGTGAAATGTGAGATATTGGCAATCAAAGATTGCCAATATCTCGAAAACGGAACGGTGAATCCATCTGAAATTCCGCAGGTATAATCATGTAATAGTGTCCTGAATGGGTCTTCAAAATAAAAATAAAAATCTATAGAAAAACGCCTTGGCGAGTGTACTACCTTAACCCTTAGTGTGCACACCTTCACAGCGAATCATTTCGTGCACATGGGGTCAATTTGACCCCAGGCCATTTTTGACCTCGAATATCTCGGTAACTATGCGCTTTTCGGAAAAAAAGGTTGAGTCACTTTTTGCAGTGAACCGATCAAACTTTAAGGCCGCGAAGTTAGATTTCCAAAAAAAGCTTTTATAATTGTTCAAAAACGTGCTTAAAGTTGATGATACGCAAAAAAAGCGCTGCAGGTAAGAAAAAAATGTTGGGGTCAGGCTGACCCCGGATGTACACTAAGGGTTAAATAGCAGCACTACAGAAAGACTCGAGTAAACGGACGAGCGGGATTCGAAAAACTCGATGAACGCACGACCAAACGATGATCCATATGTTGTAGCGAGTCATAAAAAGAAAATCATTTCACGTAATGTACGAATCTCTGGATGCGGGGGTGGGCGACTGATGGAGCGGGGGGGCGGGGGGGAGGGGAGGAGAGCGAGCGTACGACGAAGCATCTGCGATGGCGTGCGTGTGAGGAAGATCTCGCTCGACCATCCGGTGCGCCGGGCGGGCGGCTAGTGCTTTCCGGGGGTTAAGAGAGCGGCGAGACACGTCGGAGGGAGTGAGACGCTCGCCGAGCGACAAACCAATGCTCTCGCTCTAGAGGAGAAAGAGACGAGTGAGGAGAACAACGGATCGTGAACGTGCGATGGGCAAGAGGGAGGGGGTAAAGTGGCGAGCACGCGCCACCAGTAGCGCGAGAGGGACAGACGCGGACAGCGAGATGGGAAAACATCGTCGTCGCGTCGGCACACGAGTGAGAAGTAGCAAGTATAGTTGAAACGCGGTCGAGAGAAGCGCGGTAGAGGGCACGCGGACTGTGTGGCGCGCGAGCGGGATCGAGCGAGAACGCGCAGTCTATCGCGCGCAGCGGTGGGGAACGGGCGGCGGGGCGAGAGCTCGTACGAGCGTGAGGGGAGTAGAAGCGCGCGAGGACAAATGACGAGAGAAAAAGAAGCTCGCGCCCGCACGTTCGACCGTCAGGGCCGTATTCTTCTTCGCGCTCTACTCCTCCGTACGTAGAAGCCTGACATTCCTTCGCCACCGTTCGCACTCTAGCGCATCTTTAACCGTCAACCAAACCGTTACTATCTTAGCATTGAAAATGCTTTTAAAGATGCACATAGGGGATCTGATTTATGCGAGATGTCACACGAAACTATAAACGCTACCCCCACTCCACTGCCGCTGTGGTGCAGCAGGGTTGGGGGCAGCTGCGACATGCTCAATGCCTTTGATTTGTTGAAAAATTATGCATTACATGTAATCATTTGTGGTTACAAGTTGTAAGTTTCAATTTTGGTGTGTACATTACAATGTTGGTGGATATGGGTTTATTGAGGTTTGTTTGAGTTTGTTGAGGTTTGTTTGGATTTGTTAGAATTTGTTTGGGTTTGCTGAGGTTTGTTATTTGGGTTTGCTGAAGTTTGTTTGGATTTGCTGAGGTTTGTTTGGGTTTTGCTGAGGTTTGTTTAGGTTTGTTGAGGTTTGTTTGGGTTTGTTAAGGTTTGTTTGGGTTTGTTGAGGCTTGTTTAGGTTTGTTTGGTTTTGTTTGGGTTTGTTTGTTTGAGTTTGCTTGGGTTTGTCGAGGATTGTTTGGGTGTGTTGAGGTTTGTTTGGGTTTGTTAAGGTTTGTTTGGGTTTGTTGAGGTTTGTTGAGGTTTGTTTGAGTTTGTTGAGATTTGTTTAAGTTTGTTGAGGCTTGTTTGGCTTTGTTGAGGTTTGTTTGGGTTTGCTGAGGTTTATTTGGGTTTGTTTGTTTGAGTTTGTTTGAGTTTGTCGAGGTTTTTTTGGGTTTGTTGAGGCTTGTTTGGCTTTGTTGAGGTTTGTTTGGGTTTGTCGAGGTTTGTTAGTCCAACAAATTTTTATACATTCTTGAAATGTTTTTTTAAGAGCACGAACCTAAATTTGGAAAAAAATCGACAATTGAATGTTGGAACGTGTTTGAAAAAAAATGATCGCTGTGTAGAATTTTTTTTTCCCGGCATTTTGCAATAATAAATATTTTTTAAACAATCTAATCTTTCCACCTTTAGGTTCATGTTTTAATAAATTATATTATGTAAACGTGTTCCAAATTTGAAGATGTACCATCAATTAGTTTTTGAGTTATGCGCAAATTGAAAAAATGTCGTTTCGAGAAAAACACGTTGAAAGTTTGACAAACGAAAAACTCAAAGTCAAATGTGTTTAATCAAATGATAAAGTGTCTTACCGATTAATCAGTGATTCCAGCACCATACAGAAGTCCTTCCTCTTCCTCATGCAACTCATTTGAAACTTGCATTTCCTCTTTACGAGGCTTTTCGAGCTTCTTTTGTCTCTAATAAACTTTTTCTATTTTGCCGAGCCACGCGCATCTGATCCATTTGCTCGGCATATCCGTAGCTCTGCCTGCCAACTACGATTTGTAGTTCATTCATAACCATGAGTAGGGCTGAATTTCCTTCATTGAATAAAATAGCAGCAAGAAATGCCGTTACCTCGATTATTTTGTACCCAGAATGGAGATGTTTTGGAGCTAATCGTCAAACGCTCGAGTTTGAGTTTGTTTGGGTTATGAAAACCCAAACAAACAAACTACCTAACTGAGCGCTCGTGGATACCCGAGCGCGCTTGGGAGTCGAGCGGAGAGTCTCTATCATTTATATACACACCGTTAGAAGGATTCCGAATATCGTTTTGAAATTTTCAGGGTGTATTCTTAAGATATTTTGCTAACGATTTATGAAATTTGGAACAAATGGATTTTTTGAAGCATCAAAAGTGGTTGCCCGCCTTAAAAAGGCCGAAAACTTTTCAAACGACCCTCGTATTTGACGTTGCGAATTTTTTTTTTTTCGTCGAGCGTGCATTTTTCTCAAAAACTACTGGCCCGTTCGACTTGAAATTTCGCGCATATATAAAGTACATGTCGGTCTATCGTCCGGCACTCCATCTTTTTTCATTGCTTTATAATTACTACTTTTCCAAAATAATTTTATTGTAAAAAGCACAGTACTCTTGCTCAAACGCCGCCATTGCGTAAATTGTTCCCAAAATTTGTTCATTCAAAGGCCGAACGTTAACCACTTTCGTAGTAATAAATAAAAAATTTAAAAAAAAAACAAATATTGGGAGTACAAATTAATTCGGTCCGGTTTTTTCGTGGTAAAAATCCATTTATTTCAAAATAAAAGGTATGAATAGATTAATCAAAGTATTGCCCATCGCTGGCTACTACTTTGTCCCACCTCTCAGGCAATTTTCGAATTCCATCTCGAACAAAAAGTCTCGTCTCTTGAGGCGATCCAAGTTTTGAGGCAATTTTCGATTTCTGCGAAAGAAGTGAACCGGTGAGCTGCTAAATCCTGCTGCATCCGTCGGAACAACCAGTAATCAGAAGGAGCAATGTCCGGAGAATACGCGCGGGTGCGGTAAAATATCCCATTCGAGCGTTTCCAAATATTTTGTTTACGACTTTTGCGACACGAGGCCGAGCGTTGTCATGCAAAAGAATAATTTTGTCATGTCTTTGCCTCGTATTCCGGCCGTTTTTCTCGTAATGCACGGCTCAAACGAATCAATTGTAGTCTATACCGATCGCTCGTTATGGAATCGCCAGGTTGTAGCAGCTCATTGGCTCATTTGGCTGTCCAGGGCGAGGCTTGTCTTCAACGCTGAAATCACCGTTCTTAAAGCGTCGAAACCATTCCCTACATGATTTATCAGTTGAAGCCTCATCACCATAAACTTCAACAAGCATTCGATGCGCTTCAGCTACACTTTTCTTCCAATTAAAGCAGAAAAGTAAAACTTCCCGCAAATACTGCTCAGTTAACACAAAATTTCGACATATTCAACACAGTAAAAAACAAGGTTTTTATTGGAACTCAAAGCGATATAAACTGAATGTTATTGACAGATGTCCAACCTCTCTGAAAGCACCGAAATCAGCTGTCACTATGAAACATTCATAACAGCCGGAGCCATCTCTTGAAAACGGACCGAATTAATTTGTACTCCCAATAGTTTGTTTAAAATGACAAGGACGCGGCCGCAATCACAACGCCCGATGACAACATTTCTTCGCGACGTGACCTGCGCAACACCAAATGTACAATTTCCAAAACAATGCTTTGAAAAAAATGTAAGATGTTGCATCAAACAGTAAAATACTGACACTGTAGATTTAACCGTTTCTCTACATTTAATTCCCAAATAAAATCACCTTGAAACTGGGTGTCCACACTAGAATGCGGCCTTAACAAAAAAAAAAAAAAAAAGGAACCGTAATAAATTGAAACGAAATTGGTCGCGGTCGTGCTAAAGCGGCGAGGCCGGCAGTTGCCGCGCAGCACGCCAAAGCGCACCTTACATCCGGTTCTCGCCGACCGGCGCGGCGAATGGGCGGGGGGGGGGGCCTTTCTCACCGCTCGCCAGAGCTCGCGCTATAGGTACTACTACCTACTCACACGCGACCCGTGGCGCTTCTACGCTCGCGTTTAACGGCTATTAGGTTAAGTACACACACACACACACACACACACACACACGTGCGCGGACCTCAGAAGGCAACGTAGCAGCACGGAGTTTAGCCACTCCGTATAATGCGCAAATGTAAAATAATACAATTCGCAAGATCGACGCTCACTTATCGTCGCGATATGTCTCGAAATGCTGGCGTGTAAAAACAAAGCCAAATTTGGATTACCGATGGAGGCTGCAGCGGTTAAAAAAATCCAACCCTTTTTTTTCTCATTTGACCATTCTGCATTACGAGATATAATCGTGTGCTTTGCAAACAAGATTGGCGTTCGTGTCGATGATGAAAATGACCAAAAAAATGAAGTAATATAATCGTTTTAATAAAATTAGAAAAAAATCTACAGATATTACACAAAGTGCAACTTTTTCATGGCATTGAAAATGTAATCAAACTTTTTGGGTGATAAAAAAAGGAACATGCAAATAACGAGTTGCTCTCTCTCTCTCTCTCTCTCTCTCTCTCTCTCTCTCTCTCTCTCTCTCTCTCTCTCTCTCTCTCTCTCTCTCTCTCTCTCTCTCTTTCTCTCTCTCTCTCTCTCTAAAAAAAATTTTTTAATAATATTAAAAAAAAAATTTATACACGACCATTAATTAAACCACAAAACGACCACAAACATTGAAATATTAAAAAAATGTTTAATTATTCTTCTTCAATTCACATTTGAAATTCCCAACCGTACAATTCCCAAGATAGTGAGCGGGGGGCGGGGAGATAAATGGGAATGGAAAAAAATCGTGTTAGAAAATCGGTGCCACACTGTATTTCTGAATCACCCTGTACACACGAATTTCTATAAAAGCGCGCGCATGTGTGGCGCGCCCGCGTTTATATCGTTCTAAGTGTGTAGCGCGTCGTAAGCGAACGACAAGCGCGCGCGCGCGCGCGAAAACTCAGTACATTTGGTTGTTTTCACGCATCCATGAAAGAGAGCAAACCCGTCGCGGGCCATATAATCGCGGTGTGTATTGCCGCTGGCTCGCGGGACTCTCCTCTGAGCGGGCGACAAAAATAGATTGTTACTTTTATTAGAGGAATCCGCGCACGCGGGTATGTACGCTTATAGGAGAGAAAACTCGCGTGCGTTCCGTAATTCCGTCATACTGTCGCCCCCCCCCCTAACCCCTTCCTCCTCGCGTCCTCGATCGCTCTCTCGCTTTCGTGGCTTAATTTAAGGCGGGCAACCACTTTAAGAGACCGAAAATTAGATGATTTTTTTGGTTTTTTTTATTGTGAAAAAAAAAGGTAAATGTTTACAAAATAACACCCACACCCCTCTAGGGTGGAGGATTTATAGAAAATGACCCCCTGAACACGATGGTGAAGAGAAATCGCGGTGGTCACCCCCCCCATAAAAAGTTATGGGGTTTTGAAGTTCGCGGAAATACCAATGCAGATAAACTAGATTTTAAATGAATTAATTTTAATTGAATGAATTATTTAAATGAACAACAACAACATACACCCAAACAAACCCACACAGACACCATTTTCGCCGATTTCCAGTCTCGTCTTTGAAATGATACATTTTGACAAACTTTCAACGAGGGCACGAGGGAGAGAAGGGAGTGACCGCGCCGTTTTTTTTCGGCATCGTGCTTAGGAGAGCTTTTTTGACAAATCCCCCTACCTCCCACTTCCAGACTGCATGTGTGTGTGTGGGTGGGTATGTGTTCTTTTTATTAATTTAAAATCTAGTTTTTTCTGCATTGGTGGGGCTCCGCCCCCCCGGCCCCTCGGGGGGGCTTCGCCCTCTCCACCCCCACAAGGGGTGGGGGTTATTTTGTAAACATTTATCAAAAAAACGGAATTTCCGCAACTCTGACAATAATTTATTCATATTTGCATACATCTCTGGTAATTTTTTCAAGCTATTTCATGCATTAATTAAGGTGTAATACGCTGTGTCCCTTGGCGTGTCCTCATCGTCGTTGTCGATTTGCGGGAATTGTGCAGCTAGCAATTCGCATCAGGGTCTATTCTTATTAAGGGTCTATTCTTAAGATGTTTTGCTAACGATTAGTGAAATTTAAAAAAATTGATTTTTTGAAGCATCTAAAGTGGTTGCCCGTCTTAAAAGTGCTTACGCTTAGAGTGCACCATAGGAGTCTCTTCGGTCGATTCTCTTTTCTCAAAGAATCTACGCGAGGATGAGAAGGCGTAAAATGCTTTTTGCCGATTATTGGCCGGCACTAAACACACGTATGCACATGAAGAGTTGTACACGGTTGAGGTCTGTTCCTCCTGACGATTCTTGCGTTGTGCTCGCGATGATATTCTTGCCCGAAGAGACTGCTCTTTCTCTCTCTCTCTCTCTCTCTCTCTCTCTCTCTCTCTCTCTCTCTCTCTCTCTCTCTCTCTCGTTGTAGGGCTCGTGCGAGCCAGCCGGGAGAGAAACACCGTTCTTCGACGAATTCCACGAGTCCCTCTCAACTCCCGCACTCCTCTCGCTCATTTCAAACTATCTCTCTTTCTCGCAGGCAAACTCTGAGCGCGCACACAGCCGGTTAGTACGGTGGAATGACGACAACGTGAGGAATGGAGACTCCGCATGGACGCGAAGAGGCCGCAAAGGGGTTGCAGCAACCGAGCGTGCGATTCCTCCGCACCAGGGGAACGGTTCGAGTAGCTCGTTACGGGACGAGGAATATTCCGACGAAGGAATAACGAGAGTGAGAGAGAGAGAGAGAGAGGGAGAGAAGCATAAACAAAGTAAACGCTCTGCATATCAGTGAAATCGGGCACTGCGACATCTGGCGGTCAAAAGCCCGACTACTCCGCCGTGGTTTTCTCGCAATCCGGTGTCTCTTGTCCGATAGGGAATGTGCAACTTGACTGCCGCGCCTCTAGTGGTCGAAATTGAAAGTTTTTGTAGGTGCAGAGTGATCAAAGTATCGAAAGTGCGTATTATTTTCCAATAATAAACGAACTTATTGCGATCTTGAATAAATTCTCCCTGTTTTTTTTTTCGTGAAAATTAATGCATTATTTTTTTTAAATTAATAAAAAAACATGTCACTGAAAGTATTGTCTATCACTAGCTATTACTTTTTCCCATCTTTCTGGAAAAACGACACGTCTTTTGAGGCTATCCAAGAGTGGAGCCATTTTTTTAGCATCTTCGTGAGAATGAAAGTACTGCTCAGCCAAACCATGGGCCATCGATCGGAACAAGTGATAATCGCAAGGGGCCTGGTAAATAAAGATGATCCCCCGGATCATCTTGCCCTTGTTTTGCAATTTTTTTTTATATTTTGGACAAAGTAGGTAAATATAAATAAAAATTTGCAAAAATAAATATTAGATGAAGTAAAAAGTTCTGAGTGTTTTTGTCGCTTTATTTGGACGATGAAATTAACATAGGATTATCCGATTTAGATCAAATATGCGCCGTTTTGTTCGATAACTTTTGTCCATTTTGAAGACAATTTCATAATTCCGCGATTGAAGAAGTCCTCGTCCCTATTGGTAAGAAACTTGACCAGCTCATTTTCACAAGCCTCTCTTGAGGCTAGTTTTGTACCATCAAGAAAATTTTGCAAATGCTTGAAAAGGTGATAATCGCTTGGTGCCAGGTCTGGACTATACGGCGGGTGCGATAGAACCTCCCATCCAAGCTCTCGGAGCTTCTGGCGCGTCGTTAAAGATATGTGCGGCCTGGCGTTGTCTTGATGGAACACAACACTCTTCCTATTGGCCAATTCTGGCCGCTTCTGGTCGATCGCCTGCTTCAATCTGGTCAGTTGTTGACAGTAGAGGTCCGAATTGAGTGTTTGGCCTGATGGGAGCAGCTCATAGTGGATGATTCCCTTCCAATCCCACCAAACACACTGCGAAACCTTCTTGGCTGTTAATCCGGGCTTGGCGATCGTTTGAGCCGGCTCACCGCGATTCGACCGCGATCTTTTTCGGCTGTTGTTCTCGTATGTGACCCATTTTTCGTCGCCAGTCACCATCCGCTTAAAAAATGGGTCGATTTCGTTACGTTTCAGCAAAAAATCGCAAGCATCAATTCGGTCCAAAAGGTTCTTTTGCGTCAATTCGTGTGGCACCCGCATCGAGCTTCTTCTTGAGACCAGCCTTATGCAAATGGTTCTAAACGGTTTTCTGGCTAATCTTCAGTTCCTGGGTAATGGAATAAGTGCTCACATGCTGGTCGAACTCGACGATTTCCATGATTTTATCGAAATTTTCGACAATTGGAAACGCTGTAACACACAACTGGCTTCACCAAACCCAAAACTGTCAAAGAACTTTTTTTGAAGCGTAATGTCACCTTTAAATCGCCGTATAGTATGACCCGATGCGATGTATACATCGTGAGCTATGGCTCACTAAAGACATCTAGCGGAAAACGCTCAGAACTTTTTACTTCACCCAATATTATCAGTCTTATCTCAGCCAACTAGAATTAAACTAAACCAGTCTTCTACAGCCAGTCTTAAATTACTTAGGTATATAAATTATTATTTGTGATATCAACTATACATTAATAATGTAGTTTGAACATAAATAGACAATCTGTCTATACAATTAAGACAACAAACTTTCATAATCAACATCATATGTTGAGAAAAAAAATTCTTCATCGTACAATCTAAAAAAAAGAATCCAACTTACATTTATTTAAATTTTTTATTTATTTTATTTAAATTAAATTTCGTTATTTATTTAAATTATTTATATAAAAATAAACCAACAAAACCAACTTTATAAATACGCTGCATCAGTTTTAACAAAATAAACTAGGTACGTTATTTATTTGCAAGACGATCCCTAGGGATCATTTTGTACACCTAGAAGGAAATCATCTTGCCCCAAACTCAACTTATTCACTTATTGCTCGATAACATGACCTATAAGTATTCCACTGTTACCACAACAACCAAAAAACCAAATTGAGCATATTATAAAGCCACAAACACAACAGTGATTGTTGACGTTGATCAATCTAACTTGATCAGGCTCGAATCAAGTATTGTATTAGGCCAGCCTGACAATATTTCTACTCGGGATATGAATTATACAAACTGATAAATCATTATATTTTTTGTTTATTATTGTTTGTGACACAACTTTAGAGGTTATGTCAACTTTATTTCTCACTATTATTCTCGTATCCGTGACATCGGTGCGATGGCCAACTGAGCCATGTTCTTCCATGCTTTTACGCTACGTTTGAACGAATATGAATGGAAAATCAAGTTACATGCGTTTTGCTATAAATACTTATATTCAAACGCAAAAATTCCTACAAAATGTTTGGATTTACAACCTTCCCTATAAAAGAATCACTCCGTGCGGTGGCTACATTCGCTAGTGCCAAAATTGTCCGCTAGCGTCTCTTCGGACGAACCGATCCTATCGATACAGCGATAAACTGGTACGCTCGGTGAAAGTGACCGTCGAAAGCGCTTCGCGGACTATTCGCGACCAGACGTGCTGCAACCTCGCTGCTTCTTTTTTTCAATGTTTTTCATCCGATGCGAAATTTTTTAAGTAAACGTTGGCTCGCTCTTCTTTTTCAATACTACTATAGCTGCGATCTTTCTCCGTGACTGGCAGCGAAGAGTTTGTTTTTTCTTCAAAAATTTCATTGCGATACGGTTGAGGGATACTTCCCCCGGTATATTTTCGTAACCCTGAAAAATGAAGGTTGAGGAGCGTCGGCTTCTGACACAGTGCAGGCGTTATGCGTATACGAGGCTAGATTGACAGCAGCGCCGCTTGCGTGAGGACTAGATACAGCAGTCCGAATTTAGCCTTACAACTCATCCTCAACATATCGAATGTTAAGGCCGTCTTCTAGTCTAGAATTTTGAAAAAATCGATTTTTTTTGCATTATTTCAATGTTCAGTATTTCAAGAATATACCCTCCAAAGGAAATTTGAAAATTCCAAATATTAACGGAGTTACAGCTGTAATTAGTGAGGTGGAAACTTAACCGGCGCTGCCGGACCGAATCGAACAAGAGACGGTTCCGTCTGCTCGACTACCTGAGGCCCAAAAGACATCAAAAGACTTCGATTTTGAAGAAGAAGGAGTATTTTATGGACCAGGAATCGCCGATTAACGAAATGTAAGTATATGTACCATTATATATGACTTAGACTGCCTGAAACTGTACTCGAATCTTTAAACGCGTTTTTCTCGAAACTACTTTTTTCGAGACGGTTGACATGATATCTCAAGTTGTAATGAACCGATTTACTTGAAATTTTTTGTGGACCTTCTCTATACACCCCTCTATCGCCCCTACCAGATTTATCGCGAAATTTTGTTACTAATTATTTTTAAAAAATCAACAATCGTGAAAAAAAACAGCAAAAAATGGCCTCTTTTTGTAAACAGCCGCCATTTTGCGAATTTTTTTTTTGCCTGAGGTAGGGGCTATAATGACATCCTTACTAATTAAGAATCTATTTTTTTTTTTTAGATGACCAGGAGGGTTGGAATCATGTCAACCAGGAGAGGCCGTTTTTTTTCCACCCCCACTTTACCAGCCTGCATCTACCAGAATTATGGATTTTTTTTTTCGCCAATTTTTTTATACAATGTCAAAGGATGAATAAATATGTGGTAAAAAGATAGATACGGAAATATTTTTTGTTTTTTTTTTAATCGCATGTTGAAAAATCACCAAATTTTGGCCCTCTAGACTAGAAGACGGCCTTAAGGTCTTAGGGTCACTCTAGAGGCAAAAAAGGGCATATTTTGTGATTTTTCTTCAGCGAAACTATAAAATAAATCGGAATTACAAAATAGGGGTTCTATTATACACGTAATTGACTATACGAAATTATTTTTTCACAGCGATACATGTCAAAATTCGGCCTTGCAGTCGATGTGGATGGTGCGCCTGGGTCTACCCATGATTTTTTGCGCTTGGGATTCTCAAAATAAATCCACTCTTCATCCCATGTAACTATACGATGCAAAAACGACGTCCTTTTGTACCGAGCGAGCAAAATGTCACATGTGTTTTTGCGCTTTTCCATTTGCCTGTCGTTCAACTCGTGTGGTACCCATCTACCGGTCTTCTGAATCTTTCCCATCTCTCGTAGCCAATTGGAAACAGCTCGTTGACTAACGCCCAATTGCTCGACGAGTTGTTTTTGTGTTTGCGAATCATCTTTGTCCAACAATGCTTGCACTTCCACATCTTCGTATTTTTTTTGACGGTTTTCCATGTTCCTTGTCTGCAACATCGAAGTGACCACTTTTGAAACGCCGAAAGCATCGTTCACACGTATCTTGCGATGGAGCATGTTCACCGTAAACTTCTCGAAGTAATCGGTATGATTCAGCAGCAGTTTTCTTCAAATGAAAATAAAAAATTAACCGCGAATGCTCTTTGTTCGGTATAAAGGGTCTAGCCAGATAAGAATGATGAATCTGCCCCCACCGTATTTTGTGGCGCTGATTTTTTCCTAAGTTTCTAACCTAAAAAAAAAATGTTGTGCAAAATTACAGCTTTCTACATCGATTCCGAGGGGTCTTCCTGCTGAAAAAACGTGTTTTTTTCATTTTTGCAGTTATTAAATACTAAGAGGCGACCAAAAAATCTGAAAAAATTCTCTAAAATCAGAAACATGTCAATGTTAATGGAAAAATTATTTTCGTTTTTTTTGATGCTGAACTCTATTTTTAATCATCGAATCTTTCTTCAAAAACATTATTTTGTAGCGAAGAGATTTTTCTACTATTATGACAAAAATTTACATGATTTTACTCTTCATTCCCTACATTTCAAAAAAAAAAAAAGTCTCAAAATTCGATCTGCAACACATTGGAAAAAAATAAAAACGACAAAATTTCTCATTTTTCATTGGAAATCCATACATAAATCATTATTTCGGTTTAATAAATGGGTGCTCAAAGCTGGAGTAGTTGTCAGATATAACAAACAGATGTAAACAATAGGATTTTTACGCTGATTTTGGATATTTTTTATTGTCGGTAAAACCGCACAGTTCAAGCTGTCGGTAAAACCGCACAGTTCAAGTGGCGCCACTAGTGTGGATGCATCGAACTAAATTGAATTACGCAATCGATCTAGATGTCATGTCTCATTTCTCATAACTACTCCAGCCATGAGCACCCATTTATTAAACTGAAAGAATGATTTATGTATGGATTTCCAATGAAAAATGAGAAATTTTGTCGTTTTTATTTTTTTTCAATGTGTTGCAGGTCGAATTTTGAGACTTTTTTTTTTTGAAATGCAGGGAATCAAGAGTAAAATCATGTCAATTTTTGTCATAATAGTAGAAAAATCTCTTCACTACAAAATAATGTTTTTAAAGGAATATTTGATGATTAAAAAGGGAGTTTAGCATTTAAAAAAACGAAACAAAATTTCCCATTGATATTGACATGTTTCTGATTTTTCCGAATTTTTTCAGATTTTTCGGTCGCCTCTTGGTATTTAAAAACTGCAAAAATCGAAAAAAAAACACGTTTTTTCAGCAGGAAGACCCCTCGGCATCGATGTAGAAAGCTGTAAGTTTGCACAAAATTGTTTTTTTAGGTTAGGGACTTGGGAAAAAATCGGCGCCACAAAACTCGGTGGGGGCAGATTCACCATTCTTATCCGGCTAGACCCTTTCGACACATTGAACCCAAACAACACAACACTATGCACATGCTTTTCCAATTTATCACTCGTGCGCGTCTGAAACTTGTCGATGACACAACAAAATGGCGCAGTGTCAAATCTTTATAGCACAAACTGCATTGGTGCACCATCTGTTGTCTGAAATCCGCATTTCATACTTGTACACCTGGTTCATTATACGGTATCCGAAAAAAAAAAGCTCAAACGTAAGCGTATGAACTAAACTTTACATTCTGAACAAAGCAAGACGTGCATCTTCAATCTCCCATATGGAATCATCTCAAAACTCCCATACGGAATAAGATTTGACTTTCCGCTAAGAGATATCTCATTGAAGGCTAAAGAGTTGGGAGATATATCGCGAAAATATCCTTGTCGATTTGTATCACAAAGCATGCGTTGAAAGAGTTCAGCGAGTTCTTCGGATTTACCAGCGGGATGAAGAGCGAGAGCGGCAAGGAGGCAGTACTACGTGCTCTACAGAAAATATACCCGGCTAAAGCTACATTAACGGTAACGAGGCCGAGAGTTGCCCGACTGGATGAGAAAGAGCGAGAGATCCCAGTGGGGATGACGAACCGAGCGAGAAAATCTTCTGCCTTTGGCCGAAGAGAGCGCGAGCGCGGCGGGTGACGCGCAACAAAGTGGTGGGGGTTAGCGAAAAGCCAAGGAGAAGGGAGAGTCGTATGCCGGATGATCGTGCGCTCGAGTGAGATCGAAACGGGATAGAGTGGGTGAGCCTCTCTTGTGTGTTGCTGGCGAAGTACGATAGGGGAAATAACAGTCGCGGTTCAAAATTCACCGCGTTCGTGGACGCGGTTAACCATGATACACACTAACTCCAAAGAATTAAAGGAACAGAACATTTCTCCCCTTGTTTTTTTTTTTTTAGTGTTTTTTGAAGGGCTGTATCTCTGTGAAAAATGGTCGTATCGAGATGGAAAAAAAAGCATTTTCAAGCTTCAAGTCTCTAGTTTTGAGATCTTTTCGCAAAATTTTTTTTTGAGTTACGATTATCTCGCAATCATAAGAAACAGCGTGAGACAAAAATTTTCAAAATTTTTAGGTTTGTTTGGGTTTGTTTGGGTTTCGGGAATTTTTTTTTCAGTTGAATCAATGGATAGGTTAGTTAGCTTGTTTATTCAGCTACAATTTCATTTTTTGTCAGTCTCTCTGTGTTAATTTTTTGCTGAGATATCCGACTTTCAATGAAAAAGGATCCTTTTGTCTTTGATCATCGATATCTCAGCAACCGATAATCGCACGCGGAATTAAGGGGCAGTTTTGAAAACTTGAATACATTTCCTACAGGACCCATTCGTTGATTTTTGAGAAACAATTTTTTTTCCAACCTTAACATCAATTTGAAGGTACAAAAAAATTACTTTTTCTTGTGTTTCGGTAAATCTCCCACTCCTTCACGGATATGCATTGAAAGACTACGGTTGGTCGAATTGCGAGAAAAAAAAAAGCCGCGAGAAAAAAAACCCAAACAAACCCAAACAAAAAAATTACTTTTTCTTGTGTTTCGGTAAATCTACCACTCCTTTACGGATATGCATTGAAAGACTACAATTGATCGAATTGCGAGGAAAAAAAAAAGCCGCTCGACGGTCCGAAGATTCAGTGGAGACCTCTAGCGGTCATTGGCGAGAAGCCGAACGGGATACTGTGAGAGTCACGTGGGTTTACTCCCGCGGACTCGTTTCTCACGGAGCCACAGAGGGGTCAAGCACTCCGTGTGTTCCGATAGATCCGTAAAAACGTGCTAATTAAGGGTTTCGCTTCGAGAGAGCGCTGCGGTTGATCCAAGCCGCTATGGTGTATACGCACGCATTTGTTTATCTTAAGGGGGGAAACCAGTTTGGACGGTTCGAAAAATCGACTTTTTTTTTTAAATTGTTAGTAAAACTATTCAAGAATATGTTGCCAAAGTTTCAAAACAAAATTCCGATTTGTTCCGACGCTATGAGCAAGGAAAGTGAACGCCCGTCGGTTCGGTGCCGAAGCGCGCGGTAGTTAGAACGGATTACACCCCGACGTTCGGAAAGAAATTCTTCCAATATACGAAGATTCGTCGAAAGATGATTCGGTGACGAGATGTTTAGGCGGTCATACGCAGAGTGCTAATGAAAGTTTCAATTCGACCGTTTGGCGATTGGCTCCAAAGCACCTACATTGTGGCCTGAAAGTAGTCGAGGTTGCAGCATTCTTGGCTACTGCGTTATTCAATGAAGGAAATTCAGCCCATTCTAATGCTGATGAACGGACTAAAACTTGTAGTTGGCTCGCAAGAGCTTCAATTTTGCCCAGGAAATGGATGAGCGGCGCGTGAAAAGACAGAATAGACGCAGCGCGTTGGAGACCAAGGAAGCTCGGCAAGCTCGTCAAGACGAGATGCAAGCCCGAAATGATGCGTTTGAAGAAGAAGAAGGTTTGCTATATGGTGCTGGAATAGCTGATTAACCGGTGAGCAGTTTATATCCTTTATTACTGCCCTGAATTTCTCGTTTTCGGTACTTTTTTTTTCAAATGCCTTTTTCTCGAAACGACTCTTTTTCAACTCGTGGGAATTCTAGCTCGAAAAGTTATTGACCAATCGTTCTGAAAATTTGTGTGAATATTCTTTATTCAATTACAATCCATATGAACTAAACTCTGGGATGATATTATTATCTAAAATATTTCTTTTTAATGCGAAAAAGGTGAAAAAAAACATGGTATAAAAACATGGCATTTTGTTCAAACATCTCAAAAACATGCAATATTCAACTTTTTCGATCAGAGTTTAGTTCATATTCTTAGAAAATATGTTGCTAACGAAAAAAAAAAATTGAAATGATTCCAGATAAAAATTGTGACTTCCGTATTTCCCACGAGCAGCAAACTCTGATGGCGACCGTCCATGGACAGCAGCTTCTAGCTCCACTATTTCCGGCGGCAATGACTTGAAAAAATTACAACGTGTACTTCAAAACATTAATAAAATATCCTCCAAGTTTAAACAAATTCTGATTATTCCTTCCCTGTTAAAAAAATTCACGAAAAACACTAAAATTTCGGCCTCCTAAACTGGTTTCCCCCCTTGAGGCCCCACACCACGGTAAAAAAATTTTTTTGTCATTTTTTTTTTTCATTTTCTGCAAGATACATTTGTTAAGAATGCTCTAACCAAATGTTTAAAAGAAATTTGTAAAATTGACGGAGATACAGCATTTTATGTGAAACCGTTCGAAGCGCACGACCGCGCTGAGCGGCAGATGTGCGGCAATAAAACCGATATACGTGGACCTTATTAAAGACGAGCTACTTCAACGATGTTTAGGCGCTTATCATCAGAATAAGAGTGTTTGAACTCTGTTATATGGAAATTTGCGCCAAAGACGTCGTGGAGCGGCAGACCCACAGTTGAAACTGCCCGCTAATATTGCTTCGATACTTTTTAACAATGGTCATATTGGCCTCATAAACGTATTGGAGATATTAAACATAATAATTGGTGAAACACTCTAACAATATTGTCAAAACATCGACGAGAAGCGAATACGCGAAAGCCGAGCACGAAGCCGAAAAAAAGCACGCATGAGGGTCGTCTGCGTGCAAAACATGAAAAAAAAATGATCAGTCTCTGGATGCTGAGGAGCCGTTGTATGGTCCAGGAATATAGCTGACTAACGGTGAGAAACAAAAAAAAAAGTGACAAATAAAAAATTTTGTTTGTACGTTGAATTATCCTTCAGCAAAACTTTGAACGCGTTTTTCTCGAAACTACGTTTTTCAACCTGGTTGACAACATATTTAAAAAAAACGATTTATCCGATTTGCATGCGCCAAGTCTTAAACTATTCGAAAATCCGGTCTCTATGGCGCTGATCACGAATTTGGTAGTGAAAATACCCGCAAATTTTATTTTCAAGGCCAAAACTAAAAAAAAAACTTCTTTTTTCCGTTTTTCTATTTTATTTTAATAAATATTGATCTTAGAGAAAAATGTTTCCCAAAAGAGTTGTAACTTATGAATAGACTGATGTTTTATGTTCTATACAGGTTTTGTCTAAAACCATTATTTTTCGAGAAAAATGGGATAATGCTCCAATAAGTATATTTTGCTAAACTCTATTAGTTTCGATATTAACTACTTACGCACTTTACCACGGGGAGGTTAGAGTTTAGTCTTTAAAGTGAATGTTTTTTTTTTTGCTTTTTTTGTATTTTATTCTTTTTTACTTTTTTTGTATTTTAGTCTATTGTTGTTTTTTTGTATTTTATTCTGCTTTTTGCTTTTTTTGTATTTTTTATTTTGATCTTTTTTTGTATTTTATGTTGTTTTCTGTTATTTTTTTGTGATTTTAGTATTATATAGGAAATTATTGAAGGTTAAGCAATATAACAAAGAAAAACTTATGTGGCTTTGTGCGTTGAACACTCCAGTGTTCTACGCACCCCACGATTCCACGCAACCATCCGAGGTGCCCTCAGCCCACCCCAGTGTCCCACGCACCCCACGATTCCACGCACCCATTCGAGGTGCCCTCCACCCACCCCAGTGTTCTACACACCTTGCGATTCCACACACCCATCCGAGGTGCCCTGCGCCCACCCCAATGAACTACACACCCCACGATTCAACATATCCGAGTTTGTTTGGGTTTGGGTTTGTTTGGCTTTGTTTTATTTGCGTTTGTTTGGGCCCATATGCAGTAGAGTGCGTAAGTAGATAACATCGAAACTAATGGAGTTTAGCAAAATATACTTATTGGACTATTATCCCATTTTTCTTGGAAAAGAATGATTTTAGACAAAATTTGTATAGAACATAAATTATCAGTCTTTTGATGGGTTACAATTTTTGTACGAGACATTTTCCTCTACGATCAACATTTATTAAAATAAAATAGAAAAACTAAAAAAAAACGTTTTTTTTTAAGTTTTTACCTTGAAAATCAAATTCGCGGGTATTTTCACTTTCATATTCGTGATCAACGAGTCAAAATACATAAGTACACGAAGTTCTAAATTATTCGGAGGTTTGGGCTTTTCGGAAGTTTATCCCATAATTATCTCAATCCGTACGTAGGATTTTTTTTTTTCTAACGTTAACCGTTTTTCTTTAATTTACAACAGGCCGGCTCGAACTGTTCTCCTCCGCAGTCACCACGTTGATGAGCAACAGTCGAATTTTCTCACCCCTGCGCACGCGCACGCCTGCGTTTTCTGTCGACAGCGAGGCTCTTACGTCATCGAGGAAAATTCGTGACCCTGAGCTGTCAACAGGCGCGAAGGGTTTGTGCGAAAGGTTATTCGATGGGGTGGAAAAAACAAACGATGTCTGGGTGCCCGACCGGATGATAAAAAAAACCTTTCAACTTTCTACGAACGACAAAAAAAACAACTTTTTTTTCCACTCGACACACGTATCGTTCGAATTAACCGTAAAAAAGGTTATTCGTCATTTTGTACTGGATGACATTCGGATACCAGTTTATTGTTCAAGAGTAATTCAATGTTGCCCTTGGGTGGCCGCTATTCCCCCTCCCCTTCCCCCCCCCCCCCCCCCCCCCCCGCCCGTCGCGGCGATGCTGACGTGCGATTGCTTAGTACGGCAAAGGACCGAGGTAGTTCGCTGTGGCGCGAGCGAGCGAGACGGAGAAAGAACGAGCTTGTGACGTAAGGACAAAATGGCGCGGGCAAATCCACTCTCGACGTAAACCGTATCGTAAACGAAGCGAAGTGTACAGAGCGCAAAGTATCGTAACGACGACTCGCTGACAGCGGCGACGGCGCGGCACGTGAAACTTAGCGCGGTGTGAAGAGCACGGGGGGGGGGGGGGTGTACGAGATAACGCGCGTGCGCGCGATCGAGCCCGCGAATACTCGAGCAATCGACTTCTAGACCAGTCAATAAGCACGAAAGTAAGAACTTTTAGGTGCAAAATACGCAAAATTGATACAAGGGTCATTGGATGACGCTGAATCGAATGGCGATAATAATTTTACAATCAAAGCCCCGAGAAATTGTTTGAAAACGTTAAAAAATGTTTAAAACCCGTTTAATTCGGAACCTAATAATTTTATCGTGAAAATATGTCAAACAAAAGTTGTTCTAAATATAAAAATACGTAAAAAAGTATGGAACGTTCATCTTTGTATCTTCAAAAATAAGGCAGCAAAAGACGAATGAAAATTCATTTGCTAGACAAAATGGCTTTGCAGCCGAAGCACCGCGGGGAATGTAAGGCACGCAAGAGATACGTCTATTACCAGGTATACAAGTATGAAATGAGGATTTCAGACAACAGATGGTGCACCAATGCAGTTCGTGCTATAAAGATTTGACACTGCGCCATTTTGTTGTGTCATCGACAAGTGTCAGACGCGCACGAGTGATAAATTGGAAAAGTGTGTGCATAGTGTTGCGCTGTTGTGTTCAAAATGTCGAAATTTATACCGAACAAAGAGCATTCGCGGACAGCATTAATTTTTTTGTTTTCATTTGAAGAAAACTGCTGCTGAATCATACCGATTACTTCGAGAAGCTTATGGTGAACATGCTCCATCGCAAGATACGTGTGAACGATGCTTTCGGCGTTTGAAAAGTGGTCACTTCGATGTTGCAGACAAGGAACATGGAAAACCGCCAAAAAAGATACGAAGATGTGGAATTGCAAGCATTGTTGGACGAAGATGATTCGCAAAAACAAAAACAACTCGCCGAGCAATTGGGCGTTAGTCAACAAGCTGTTTCCAATCGGCTACGAGAGATGGGAAAGATTCAGAAGACCGGTAGATGGGTACCACACGAGTTGAACGACAGGCAAATGGAAAAGCGCTAAAACACATGTGACATTTTGCTCGCTCGGTACAAAAGGAAGTCGTTTTTGCATCGTATAGTTACAGGGGATGAAAAGTGGATTTATTTTGAGAATCCCAAGCGCAAACAATCATGGGTAGACCCAGGCGCACCATCCACATCGACCGCAAGACCGAATTGCTTTGGCAGAAAGACGATGCTCTGTGTTTGGTGGGACCAGAGGGGCGTGGTCTATTATGAGCTGTTAAAACCTGGGGAAACGGTTAATACTAAACGTTACCAACGACAATTGACCGATTTGAACCGTTCGCTGCTTGAAAAAAGGCCAGAATACCGAAAGAGGCAACACAAAGTCATTTTTCTTCGTGACAATGCTCCATCACATACGGCAAAACCGGTTCGCGACACGTTGGAAGCACTCAGCTGGGAACTTCTATCCCATGCGGCTTACTCACCAGACTTGGCTCCTTCCGATTACCACTTGTTTGCATCGATGGGTCACGCACTTGCTGAGCAGCGCTTTGGTTCGTACGAAGATGTGAAAAAATGGCTCGATTAATGGTTCGCAGCAAAAGGGGAAGATTTTTACTGGCGTGGTATTCACAAATTGCCCGAAAGATGGAAAAAATGTATAACAAGCGATGGAGCATACTTTGAATAAAGCACTTTTTATCATTCTTCCGAATTTAACGTATTTTTTTTTTAGAAAAAAAAATCCGCATTTCATACTTGTACACCTGGTACGATGCATAAACGGAACGATAGAAAGAACCTCGCCTATGAATGCGAACGGCATAACCATATACTGCGTCTCTTTCTGACAGTGATCCTCAACCAGTAATTTGTCAATGTTCAGCCGTCATTTTTCAATACTTATACAATAAACAAAAGTATAAAAAAATCTCTAGAAAGTTAGATTAACTCTTACAAAAGCAATATGTAACAAAAAAAACCCGAGATATATACGAATTTGATATTTTTTTTATTTTTTGAAACTTCGATGTTTTCGCCTCAAAATTAAATGGGTTTTTCGTTTTTTTCTCCCTTATTTTTGAAGATACGAAGATGTACGTTCGATACTTTTTTACGTATTTTTATGTTCCGAACAACTTTTGTTCAACATATTTTACGATAAAATTACTAGGTTCCGAATTAAACGCGTTTTAAATATTTTTTAACGTTTTCAAACAATTTCCCGGGGGTTCGATTGCAAAATTCTTATCGCCATTCGATTCAGCGTCATCCAATTACTCTTATCTCAATTTTGCGTATTTGCACCTAAAAGTTTTTACTTTCGTGCTTATTGACTGGTCCATTACCCTATCTGTCCCGAAAAATGCACGATTCCAGTAAGAATTATTGTGAAAAGTAGCAACAGCAACGAGATTGCAATCCGAGACTGCATCGATGGGATTGCTACGATCGATGCGACCAAGGTTGTAAAACTCACATTCTTTAACCCTTACTCCGATTCAACCCCGTAGTGGCAAGTAAGAGTTAAATATTACAATTAGCCCAAGAACCTTTCTTTCCGCCATCTTTGCGTAAGAGGAGAATGGGCGCGATGGAAACGTGAGATCGCTCGTGTATTCGGGTCTCGAGGAGCAATGGGCGAGCGGATCGAAAGGAAGGATCTCGATTAGATAAGTTGTGGCATTGGCAGACTCGCGAGGCGAGCTCCCGTCGCTTCTGTTGGCACTGCTCCGTTGGGGGAGGCTCACTGACCTCGCCTACCAGTTTCTCGATTCTCTCTCTTTCTCTCTCTCTCTCTCTCTGAGAGAGAGAGAGACCGGGAGAGAGAGAGAGAGAGACAGAGAGAGAGAGAGAGAGAGAGAGAGAGAATTCAAGCGAAGCGCTCTCGCGCGAGGTGGAACCGGAGAAAGTGAAAACAGGTGAAATCGCGTCAAAGGGAGGCGAGGAGAGGACGTGAGAAAAGTTCTCAGGATAAGATAAGCTCTCGATGATTAAGATCGGTCGATTAAAAATAATTCTTCGATCATGCAGCTCGCGTTGAGAAGAAATTAAAAGAAAATTCATCACAAATGGAATAATATATTTTTGAAACGCGTCAACGGATTTCTCGAATCGTTGAGTTAAGGCCGGATCCTGAATTAGAAGGTCCAAAAAATCGATTTTTTTTTTATTGTTTAAATCTATTCCTGATGTATCTAAGAATGTCTAGACAAAGTTTTATAGCCCAATTCGAAATATTTCCAAAGATACAGCACTGAACGCAGTGGAGTGTCGAGCAGGTATACGGGCGCTCGGGCAGTTAGGGCGCCCGTTTTCTCGAGTTTTCGTTTTTACGATTTTTCTAATTTGGCGTAACTGATTACAAAAAAACTAGAAGTCCAATCGAAACAAACCAAAGCTTGCTCGCTTCAGTATCGTTTTCTTTTCTATTTGAACTAAAAACATTGTCGAAAAAAAATTCTTAACAATTTTTTTAGCAAGTTGAAATAATTTTTTTTTTCACAAAAAGCACATTTTCTACTTCAAACCCGAAAAAACATTCAAATTTCAAAATTTTTTTCGTTTTTTTTAGTTCATATAGAAGAAAAATATGTCACAATTAAAATGGTTTCTGGTTTTTTTATTTCAGATGAAAATTACGAGCTCCATTTGTCACGCCGCATGGAAACAGCAGTGGCACGAATGTGCATAAAAATCGGTTGCCTGTTGATATTTTTCTTTAAAAAAAATTGTTTTCTTATGTTCAGACATGTAATAAAATAATCTGAAAATTTCGCTAAACTTGCTTTTTTTTTTACCCGAAAAAAATTCCTCAAAATATCGATTTTTCGAACCGGCTAATTCAGGATCCCGCCTTAAGCTTAACTTGAAACTATCTTGAAATTACGTCAAACTGGTAACTCATCAGAAAGAGTCGTAGCTGATAGATAATACGATCGAAATATTAATTTGAACAAATTGAAATTGGGAAAATTTTTTTTTGATATATTGGGTGAAGTAAAGAGTTCTGAGCGTTTTCCGCTAGATGTCTTTAGTGAGCCATATCTCACGATGTATACATCGCATCGGGTCATACTATACGGCGAATTAAAGGTGACATTTTTGTTTGGTAGACCAAAAAAAAATTTGGAATGCATCAGCAAATTAACATACTATCTTATTAATAATTTTTAACAAAGAGTTCACCCTTCACATGCAAGAAAAATGAATAATTTTGTTATCAATGATTTATGCCGCGGCGAGATCGACGATGCTTTGTCCCGGTGTCACGTGAAAGTGAGGTTGTGTTACTTGCCGCAAATAAAGTGCCTCAACGTACGTAATAGTTCCTCGACCTAACGACTGACGGCAGCACTTGACGACCGACTGTGGGAACGCGCCGAAAATCCCTACAGCAGGATATCCGTTGAGCGTATGCTTTTAGGTTCGGTAGTCGCGTTTAGAGATTTTTGGCGCCTTCTCACACGACAGCTGTTCTACAGGACGTTTCACAATTTTTAAATACCGGTACGTAAAATACCCCTTTTACGTACCGTTCACACGCACGAAAAAGCGAGTAAAACATGGTTGTGGTATTAGGACTTGGAATTAATTCGTAGCGTTTTTTTAATGAAAAAAAAATATTTATTTTAAATGAAAATAAAAAAAATACATTAATGAAAGTATTGCCCATCGCTTTCTACTACTTTTGACCATCTTTCGGGCAGGATACGAATACCGTGTCGGAAGAACGCCTCGTCTTTAAATGCAATCCACGAATCGACCTATGTTTCACAATCTTTGTAAGAAGTGAACTTCTGCTCAGACAGGCTATGAGCCATCGAACGAAACAAATGATAATCAGAAGGAGCGGCTATCTGGAGAATACGGCGGGTGGGGTAGGACTTCCCATTTAAGTGTTTCCAGATATGTTTGTACCGGTTTTGCGACGTGCGGACGAGCATTGTCGTGCAGCAAAATGACATTGTCGTGTCTTACGGAGTATTCCGGCCGTTTTTCTTTCAATGCACGGCTCAAGCGCATCAATTGCAGTCGGTAGCGATCCCCAGTTATGGTTTCATTCGGTTTCAGCAGTTCATAATAAATCACACACCTCTGATCCCACCAAATACAGAGCAAGAGCATAGATCCATGGATATTTGCCTTTGCCACTGATGTTGATGGTTGGCCGGGCTTAACCCATGACTTTCTGCGCTTCGGATTGTCGTAATGGATCCATTTTTCATCACCAGTGACAATTCGATGCAAAAAACCTTTTCTTTTCTCCCGTTGAAGCAGCAGTTCACATGTCAAAAGACGTATCTCGATGTCCCTTGCTTTCAATTCATATGGGACCCAATGTCCTTCCTTCTGGATTATGCCCAAAGTTTCAAGACGTTTTCCTACCGTTGATAAGTCAACTCCCAATGATGTAGACAATTCTTGAAGTGTTTGAGATGAGTCTTCATTGAGCAATGCCTCCAACTCATTATCTTCAAATTTTTTCGGCTGGCCAGGTCGCTCCTTGCCATCCAAGTCGAAATCACCAGCTTTAAAACGTGCAAACCACTTCCGACACGTTTGCTCAGCTAGAGCATGTTCACCATACACTTCCACTACAATACGATGAGCTTTAGCAGCACTTTTGTTCATATTAAAGTAATGAAGTAAAACTCCCCGCAAAAACACTTTATTCGGCACAAATGTTGACATATTCAATAAATTATAAAGTGTTGTTATTTACGATTCAAAAAGAGGTTATGTACAACAAATGACATTCAATGATAGCTGTTTCACGATGAATACATTACTGTCGGTAACAACGAAATACTGTACTACCTACGCCCATTTCTTGTAAAACGCTACGAATTAATTCCAACACCTAACATATAAATCATTTTGTATAGTCAATTAGCGTGTATAATAAAACCCCTATTTTGTAATTCCGATTTATTTTATGGTTTCGCTGAAAAAAAAATCACAAAACATGTCTTTTTTTTGGCCTCTAGCGAGTGGCCTGCCTTGAGGCGAGGTAGGTGTATCACGTGGCATACGAGTGCAAAAGAGATAGGTCAAATTTACGAACAGAGATTTCTCAAAGATGAATAATAAATTAGTACAAAAGAAAATCGTCAAGCTCTGCGTCAGCAAATTCTCTCGGATCTGACGCTTTGTTTTTCCTTCAAAAAAAAAAAACAAACTTAACCATCTTTGTGAAAACTGGGTTGGAATATTCGTGAGGTTATGTTAACCTTGTACATGCTCTTAAGGACTCTTTTCCGGTGAAAAAAATCAACTTACACCTCTTTCCTGGTGCGTTGGAGAAATAATCAATCGATTATTTCCCATCCGGACAAAGAATACATTCTGTCCGAGAAAAATCGATTCTTGAGAAAAAAAAGAAAATAATCAGACGCTACGGAAAAGATACGAAAAATCGATTTTTCTCATCGAGAAAATCGATGCTCCCGAAGATCGTTTCAGTATCGAATATCCCTAGTCACAATTCATAAACGCGTGCAACGAACCATTCCAAAATTGAATCGACATTTGCTTACGAATTTTCATCATTGCGAATACGAGCAGGACTTTTCATTGACGCGCAACGATCGATCATTTGAAAATCGACGTACTCTGCGAGGCACACAACCGGAACTTATGTTTTATTCGTGATCGTCGAGTATGCGTTCACCCGTGCATGGTGTCTGTGTGTGTGTATAGATGGAGGTATAGTTCCGCGAGTCCGACTTCGCGCTCGCGTTGCCGGGTGATAATGTAGCCGTGTAGACAAAGAGAGACGATACTCGATCCTCGGCCCCGAGGGAGTTCGAACGCGCGACACGCATTCTCTCTCTCTCTCTCTCTCGCTCTCTCTCTCTCTCTCTCTCTCTCCCACTCTGTCTCGCTCGCTCTCTCACGCCAGCTCTCCGACGATTCTCGCGCCTTCCCGGCGTCAGTATCGAGCGCGAAGGTCGCCCAAGTCTGCCGGCGTCGTGTCCCTCGATTTACTCGTACACGTGTGTATATTAAAAATCGTATTACAAACGCAATCGCCTACGTGTGGCGCGAGAAGGAGAGACAGAGAAATCGCTCGTTTCGCCGTGACGCGCACTCGATCATATTGCCAACCGTTTACTCGATTCTTATCTACCTTTGTTATTCTTTTTCGGCACTGATCGCGCGAAACGCTATTCTCCACTGTTTACGTTTGCTTTTTTTTTCTTCACGCTTCTAGGCGTAACTGTTATTTTCTGGAAACGGAGATTATCGCGGAAAGATGGAAAAAATAAAATTTCAGTTCTCTCTCTCTCTTCCCCCACCCCCCCTCTCTCCCCCCTCTCGCTCTCTCTCTCTCTTTCTCTCTCTCTGTATAGAATAGTAGTTTTCTTCAACCTATATTATATTGGGAGTACAAATTAATTCGGTCCGTTTTCAAGAGATGGCTCTGGCTGTTATGAATGTTTCATAGTGACAGCTGATTTCGGTGCTTTCAGAGAGGTTAGACATCTGTCAATAACATTCCGTTTATATCGCTTTGAGTTCCATTAAAAACCTTGTTTTTTACTGTGTTCAATATGTCAAATTTTGTGTTAACTAATGTCGTCGCGATTTTTAACAATATTTATTACGCACAAACGTGTTAAAATGTGTATAACGTAGTACGAGAGTTCAGTACAATAATGTCCGAATAACGTTTCGGTGGATTATTTTAATGTATGTCCCTAAGGGGAACTTTGGGAAAATGCGTCCGTCGTCTTCGAGATTTAGCGTTCTAATGCCCTCGCTCTTGCACGTCGTCATCTAGCCCGATGATGACGTGAGCTTTGTTTAAGTCTAGGCGATAAGAGACCTCCCAAATTCGTCCGGAGCTCTCTCGCGCATAGCGACGAAGATTTTCTCCGTCACTAAGCAGCATTTGCGGGAAGTTTTACTTTTCTGCTTTAATTGGAAGAAAAGTGCAGCTGAAGCGCATCGAATGCTTGTCGAAGTTTATGGTGATGATGCTCCAACTGATGAATCATGTAGGGAATGGTTTCGACGCTTTAAGAACGGTGATTTCAGCGATGAAGACAAGCCTCGCCCTTGACAGCCAAACAAAATCGAAGACAATGAATTGGAGGCATTACTCGATGAACAACCTGGCGATTCCATAACGGGCGATCGGTATAGACTACAATTGATTCGTTTGAGCCGTGCATTACGAGAAAAACGGCCGGAATACGAGCAAAGACACGACAAAGTTATTCTTCTGCATGACAACGCTCGGCCTCATGTCGCAAATGTCGTAAAAAAATATTTGGAAACGCTCAAATGGAATATTTTACCGCACCCGCGCGTATTCTCCGAACATTGCTCCTTCTGATTACTGGTTGTTCCGACGGATGCAGCAGGATTTAGCAGCTCACCGGTTCACTTCTTTCGCAGAAATCGAAAATTGGCTAAAAACTTGGATCGCCTCAAAAGACGAGACTTTTTTTCGAGATGGAATTCGAAGATTGCCTGAGAGGTAGGAAAAAAGTAGTAGCCAGCGATGGACAATACTTTGATTAATCTATTCATACCTTTTATTTTGAAATAGATGGATTTTTTACCACAAAAAAAACGCACCGAATTAATTTGTACTCCCAATATAATTATAATCATCGTTAAAATGTATATCTTAACCCTCTGGTCTACACCATATTCTGTCGCCACATTGCAATACACCCTGGGTCACCAGTGACCCGAAAGTTCTATCCTTTATAAAACTGATTCAGAGCATTTGTTTTTATAGTTTTAGTAGTGAAATGGAATAGTCAGAATGTCCCGAGTAAGAATATGCAAGTATGAATGCGATATCTACATTTGGTAAAAAGTTATTTAACAAAAAGGACAGAAATGCGTGAAGTAAGGTGAAACATACCTTTTTGTTTGGTTTTTTTAAACTTCGATAGGTTGAAGAAAACTATTATTATAGAATAATAGTTTTATTCAACATATATTATTTAATTATGATCATCGTTAAAATGTATATCTTAATCCTCTGGTCTACACCATATTCTGTCGCCACGTTGAAACACACTCTGAGTCACCAGTGACCCGAAAGTTCTATCTTTTATAAAACTGATTCAGAGCATTTGTTTTCATAGTTTTAGTAGTGAAATGGAACAGTCAGAATGTCCCGAGTAAGAATATGCAAGTATGAATGCGATATCTACATTTGGTAAAAAGTTATTTAACAAAAAATACAGAAATGCGTGAAGTAAGGTGAAAAATGCCTTTTTTGGTTTTTTTAAAGATATTTCTTTTCTTTTTCATCTGATTGAAAAAAAATCGGCGTCTGCCATAATCCGGAGACTTTTCTCTAAAAGGCTATTCCTGTACTTTGCCAAAGGTCTATTTATCTTACACAATGAAAATGAACTTTGATAAAACACTTTTTATCATTCTTCCGAATTTAACGTGTTTTTTTTTTAGAAAAATTCGCATTTCATACTTGTACACCTGGTACATGATAATCCGTGAAAGAGATACGAGGCCTACATCGGGCGCGTTTGACGACGGAGGCCCGCGTTTCGCCCAATCAGAATGTTTTATAAACATAGCCATTCGAGCTAGACGTCCCGAAGATTGAGCTGTCGTGACGTCTCTCCCCGAGCAATTTAACAAAGTAATCAAAGACACGAATGATACTGCAGAAAAATGACTCCAAATACATTTTCCCCAAAACTATCGTTCTCTTCATCACTCGAGGCTTCCATTTTTTGGCCAATTTTTTTTCTGCTCCTACGATATTAAACATACATCCTGCATCCACTGGGCTTCCTCGTGCATTCTTATGTCGCTTTTTTGCTGTAAAACGCGACGGTAAACCCGCCGAGTCACACCTGTCACGATGATCGTGGACTTGCCCACCTCTCCACCCCCCGCCCCGCTCTGTCCGCGCCAATTGTGCTCACGCAGGAATAAAACATACAGGGTGAGAGTCGTTCAAAGTTTCGCGGTCCGAGCGTTGCCGAATTGACGATAAAAATAAAATTTCATTACCCCATAAAATCCATACTGTAAAAAGTTTCGGGGGGGGGGGGCAAAAATAAATTTGTGCGAAAGAATTTTTATCGCGAGGCAACCGCGAGGTCAAGCTCACCTCTTGTTCCAAATAAAACGATACATTTTTTTTTCGTTATAACAACAACAGCATCAATAATAATAGTGAACGCAGACAGTCGAACGAACGAATCGTGCCATCACGTAATTCCAAGGTCGCGCAAGATTACGAATAAAAAAAACATTGATTCTAATCGGGATTGCGATCATTTTCGATAAAATTTCATTCTCGCCGAAACTAATTCGACGAAATATATTCGCGGAAGTGGTTCACGAGGAGTAAAAAGTTCGTTAGTCGTGCCGAATCTTTCGATATGGAAGGAGTTTTTGGTGAATTTGAGAAAAAAAAAACACGACCTTGACCCGAGTACGAAAAAAAAGTACTATGACGGCAAGAAAAAAAAAAGCTCTGGGGGATGACTGCCTAGATATTGCCCAAGTTTCGCGGCTTTTTCTCGACGGCTCTTCTCTGTGTGTGTGAGTGTGACAGTCTCTCCCGAACCGCGTAGATCCCAGCAATAGAACACTTGACGTGCCTCACCCTGTATAGCCCCGCGCGCGCGCGCGCGAGCGCGTATTAGGCATGGACGCGTGCGGTTTGTATCCGACGACTTACCGTCGCGGGAGCACCGTAACCTGCTTCGGTTCGAGGGAGAAGGGGGAGCGAGAGAGACCGAGCAGGAGAGCGACGAGAAGGGAAGGGGGAAGAGAGAGAAAGAGAGAGGACACGACGTATGCATATATACGTAGACATCACCTGGCGCTTTTCTTTATACGTGTTTTATATAGAACCGTTTTTTTTTCCTTTTCTTTTACCGATTACCTCCCCCCCTTTCCCCCGCATCGTAGCGATTGTCGATTAAAAAAAGAATTTATCAGCAGCGATCAGTTAGCGCGATCAAAATCTCGCGTATATGGATGTTTTGTGGTTTCAAATTCGATATAATTGTTACGTCGCGCCTTGCTTCATAGCACTCGTCCCCACGACTCCAATAAATCTGGACGATACGATGAAACTCTGGTAGGGAGACGAAACCCCTTTCTCGATAACGATAAGCCTGTAACCTTGAATCGTCCGAAAATTACCGAGCTGACACGATTTTTATCACCAGCGCCATGTCTACACAACTGATATTGCCAACGAGTACACATCGTGAAATGGAAGAAAGAAGTCACCGACAAAGAGAACAGGAAATACCCATCAAGCCGATATTACGTACTAGGGATAAATACACAACATAAAGAGAGAAATAAGTTATCTCTCAGAGAAGAGATACAACGAATTACCAATCGATCACACCAAAGGGGTGGAAGCTTCGATACTAGGAGGACCAAATTTACGATTACATCGACCAACATTGGGTCACCTATGAGAAAGCAATAAAATGATCTCCAATAAGCACAATACCGAAGATTCCCTTTGACCAACGCTGCAAAAAGAGGTCATATAAGGAACGAACAAAGTTCCACAAGCGAGCAGTCTAACTCCAAGTCCGAGCAGTCTAACTTCGAGTCCGTCCAGCCTAACTCCGACCGGTCAAATCTCTGTCACAATCAGGCAGTCTATCTCCAACGCTGAATCTCTGTCCAACGAGCGGTAAAACCTCTGTCACGATTGCTCAGTCTAACTTTCTCAGACTCAGACGACAAATTTCTGTCAAGCGGCCAGTCTGAAACTCTATATCAAACGAATATTTCAACTCTTTTTCTTTTGTCGCGTGACTCTGAATCTCTGACTTGCGAAATCCTATCGATATCCGTCGAACTTACAAAGTCTATAAGTAAAAGAGAAGGAATTATCTTTGCGATTAAGTAAGAATTATAGAATAGTTTGCGTGGAGGGTACTATATCATCCTCGTGTAACTTTATAAAAGAACTCATCTACGTGTATACCGACGATTGTACAACTCTTCAACAACATTGTATACCGGCAATTGTACAACCCTTCAACAACATTTTGTTTTTTTTTTTTTCATAATGAATATAGAAGTCGACATTTTTCATGCATTTACACATTTCTTAAGACTCTGGAAGCTCATGATCCATTTTCTTGAAACCAATTGTATCAAATAATAATACACTGCAGAATACAACAAAAGTTATTTCGTGCTATAACAATCACAAACAAAAAAGTTACGACGATTTAAAGGCGAAATTTCGGGTAATTAAAAAAAAAACGAAAAAAAAATCATATCTCAATTACCGTGACACTTAGGACCTATGGTCCAAGGGTGAAAAAATTAGCAAATCAGCCCCTCTCCTCCCCCAATCCCCCAAAAAAATGGTGTCGTTCCATGCGCCAAACACCCTGTATATGTATATTAACGCGTGGTATTATTTTTTAATCGTCCCATCCAATAAATCTCCACTCTCGCTCGATATCTATGAAATCCAACGTAACCTTGGCCTCTGGCCAAAGATCATCTAAACTCCCTAGACTCCCTCCAAACCCAAACAAACTCCCTCGACTAGACGTTAATTCCTCTTGACAAAGAAATATATCCGAAATTCGGCCAATTTACATAAAATTCTCCCTTCTCAAACGAACGACACTTAAAATTTTTCAATGTCGACGAAACATCGTTTCCATGATTCTCGAAAAGTCAAATTTAATTCCGGAAAATTCGTTTTTCCGTCCGTATTGGAAACCGGTTGAGATCCTCCTGATATTGATGATGATATATATGTGTACATATGGAAAGCATGGTTTATCTATGCGGAGCGCGTAATGTACCGGCGAGCGAGGTAGAGTCGAACGTGAGTTTAGGAGCGACGCCGATTAGCCGATGCATGTGATTATAATTAAGCTGCTCCACCCTCTCGTCCTCCTTGTCGATGCCACTGTGTGTTACTCTCCATTTCCTCTTTCTCTACCCCCCCCCCCCCTCCGCCCTGCCGCCCTCCCACGACGTCCTACGCGCAGCTTTCCCCTCCGGCGCGTCGCACTCCAGCCTCCCCTCCGAGCGCTGTGACTGGCCGTGTGCCTTTGCCCCGTTGAACGTACGTCGTATATGCTTGTACGTTCATACGTATGTGAGAATAATACGGAGTGGATCGACGCGCGCCCTCCCGGTGTAGATAATAACGCTTGACGTCCGAAAGAGTGCGCAGTCGACACCACGTGGAACGTGTAGAGGCATATATATATATATATATATATATATATATATATATTAGATGAAGTAAAAAGTTCTGAGCGTTTTTTCGCTTTATTTCGACGATGAAATTAACATAGGATTATCCGATTTAGATCAAATATGCGCCGTTTTGTTCGATAACTTTTGTCCATTTTGAAGGCAATTTCATAATTGCGCGATTGAAGAAGTCCTTGTCCCTATTGGTAAAAAACTTGACCAGCTCATTTTCAGAAGCCTCTCTTGAGGCCAGTTTTGTACCATCAAGAAAATTTTGCAAATGCTTGAAAAGGTGATAATCGCTTGGTGCCAGGTCTGGACCATACAGCGGGTGCGATAGAACCTCCCATCCAAGCTCTCGGAGCTTCTGGCGCGTCGTTGAAGATGTGTGCGGCCTGGCGTTGCCTTGATGGAACACAACACCCTTCCTATTGGCCAATTCTGGCCAATATACTTATCCAATCCAATATACTTATTGGAGCATTATCCCATTTTTCTCGAAAAATAATGCTTTTAGACAAAACCTGTATAGAACATAAAATATCAGTCTATTCATAAGCTACAACTCTTGTAGGAAACATTTTTCTCTAAGATCCATATTTATTAAAATAAAATATAAAAACTAAGAAAAAAAAGTGTTTTTTTTTTGTTTTGACCTTGAAAATAAAATTTGCGGGTATTTTCACTATCATATTCGTGATCAGTGAGTCAAAATACATAAGTATACGAAGTGTTTAAATTAATCGGAGGTGTGGGCTTTTCGGAGGTACACCCTAATCGAAAAAACTTCATGGTCTCATCATAGCTGAAAAATTATAGGAGCTGTTGTTCCGGCCGTTGATCATCCAGAAATAAAGGCGTCATCGGAAAACTGCTGCACAGTCGCCATTTTGACATGTATCGCTGTGAAAAAATAATTCTGTATAGTCAATTACGTGTATAATAAAAACCCTATTTTTTAATTTCGATTTTATGGTTTCGCTAAAAAAAAAAAAAATATGCCCTTTTTTTGGCCTCTCGAGTGGCCTCAGGCCTTGAAATTTGTTGGACCAATATTGCAGTATCGGTGACGAAATCGATCGCGTGTCAATTTTTTTTTTTTTTTTTTTTTTAGAATACTTTCAATTTTTTTGTGGGGTGCGCTTCCACCGATCGATTCGAGTCTTCGCCATGTACAACGTCATGTGTCGTGGACAGTCGACTGGTATTGCGTGTCGGTCGGGGAATGCGATGGAAAGATAGAACTGACATCTGTATACGTGTGTGTGTGTATCTATAAATGCACATGGCTAAAGTCTCTCGCACCCGTCGTGAAAGTATAAAGCGAAGAAAAGTAGTCTCTGTCACGCTAAGAATCAAGTTGTCGCGAGTCTCGAGAGAACGAAACAAGAGTACCGCGCGTCTAATCGCAATCTCAAAATGGACTCTGATCTCTGCTGATTTTTTTTTGTTTTTAGTTTTGTTTTTCGTACGACTACAAAATCATCTGGCTGTTCTCTTGCGGACAAACGATATTTGTTTTTTATTCAATCGTTTAAGGATATTTGTGGGGGAGGATTTTAAACGATTTAATCGCAGGGTGTTTGTTTGGGTTTGTTTGGGTTTGTTTGGGAATCGTGGGGTGCGTAGAACACAGAAGCGGACGCAGGGCACCTCGGGTGGGTTTGCTTGGGTTGTTTGGGTTTTTTTGGGTTTGTTTGAGTTTGTTTGTTTTTTTGTTTGGGAATCGTGGGGTGCGTAGAACACCGGGGTGGGCGCAGGGCACCTCGGATGGGTGTGGTTGTTTGGATTTTTTTCCGTTTGTTTGAGTTTGTTTGGGTTTGTTTGAGTTTGTTTGTTTGGGTTTGTTTGGGTTTGTTTGAGTTTGTTTGAGTTTATTTGGGTTTGTTTGAGTTGGTTTGGGTTGGGTTTGAGTTTGTTTGGGTTTGTTTGAGTTTGATTGGGTTTATTTGGGTTTGTTTGAGTTGGTTTGAGTTGGGTTTGAGTTTGTTTGGGTTTGTTTGAGTTCGTTTGGGTTTGCTTGAGTTTGTTTGGGTTTGTTTGGGGTGCGTAGAACACTGGGGTGGGCGGAGGGCACCTCGGATGGGTGTGTTTGTTTGGGTTTGTTTGACTTTGTTTGAGTTTTTTTGGGCTTGTTTGAGTTTGTTTGGGTATGTTTGAGGTGCGTAGAACACTGGGGTGGGCGGAGGGCACCTCGGATGGGTGTGTTTGTTTGGGTTTGTTTGGTTGGGTTGGTTGGGTTTGTTCGGTTGGTTGAGTTGGTTGGGTTGGTTCGGTTGGTTGGGTTGGTTGGGTTGGTTGGGTTGGTTGGGTTGGTACGGTTGGTACGGTTGGTTCGGTTGATTCGGTTGGTTCGGTTGGTTCGGTTGGTTCGGTTGTTTCGGTTCGTTGGGTTGGTTGGGTTATTTTGGTGTGTAAATTACAATTTGGTGTATACATTACAATTGTATTGTAATGTACACACCAAAATTGAAACTTACAACTTGCAACCATAAATGACTACTCTACATGTAATGCAACATTTTTCAACAAATCACAGGCATTTAACATGTCGCAGCTCCCCCGACCTTGCTACAACACAGCGGCAGTGGAGTGGGGCTAGCGTTAGTTTCGTGTGACATCTTGCTGAATCAGACCCCCTCTATATACATGTTTAAAAGCATATTCAATGCTAAAATACAGAAGAAAAAACAAATGAAAGAGAGGCCGCAGAGAGTTGAAGGCGCAGTGGCGCCGCAGCGCGAGCGACGAGGAAGGATAAGCGGCTAGATAAAAAAAGGTGCGTCGAGGTGGCGCGACTAACGGGGGATCCCCGGTAGCCTTTGGAGGTCGGTCGCATCATCGCGAGAAACGAAAAGGAGAAAGAAAAGACCTAAAAAAAAAGCTTCCGCCGGAGAAAGCATCCGCCCGATTTTGCGCGAAAAGTGCAAAAAGTTTGCAAAATCTTGTCACAACAGGAACAAATCATTTATATTCGCCGTATTACTTTACAATTTAATTCATTATTAGTATGAATTATATTATTGATTCATATAATTCGTATTGGCCGCATTTTTCGAAGCGCTTCGTAGGAACCTGACGTTCTACCTATGTCTGCATATCTATATATGTATATTAAAAAATAAAAAATAAAACTATAGAGAGGATCGGGCATAGATCTCTTGGACGCGCGGGAACGTCGAGGACGCGCGCGGTCTATGTAACGGCAAACTACGTAGGAGAAAGTGATATCTGCAGGTAGACCCAACACAAGACACTCGGTCAGTCAAACGAAAAGTCTCGTTGGAGTTTACCAACTCGGCGCACGAGGCAGAGTCCCTGAAAGAGAGTGGCAACGTACTCCTTACGTGTGCGCATTACCGGTACAAAAATTACTTAAATAGATGCAACATTAACCGTCGTTATTTTATATTTTATATTTTGATGTGAAAAAAAAAAAAAATTTCAACAACAAAAATTAAAATTACATTTGGAATATTCAAAAATTTATATATATAAACTTATATATATATATTTTTCATATTTGAGTCTTTTTTTTCCGGATAATAACCAAACTATTTAACAAGTTTGAATGCCCTTGGGTACAATATATTTTTTGAACATTGAAATATTATACTGGTAGTACTTGATTTAATTTAATAGTGAATATAGTATGTTTGTGTGTGTGTGTGTGTGTGTGTGTGTGTGTGTGATATAATTGTGCGCGTATGTGTGCACGTCTAAATAACATAATAATATATGTTTCATATCTTGATATGGAAAAAAAAATTAAATTTGAACAAAAAATCTACAGATATTACACAAAGTGCAACTATTTCATTGCATTGAAAATGTAATGAGACTTTTCGGGTGATGAGAAAAAGTCACATGCAATTAGTATGAGTTGCTCTCTCTTTCTCTCTCTCCAACACTGAACTCTCCAACTCTCCTCCGACTCTCCAAATCTTTAACTCTTCAACTCTCCAACTCTCCAACTCCCCACCAACTCGCCAACTTTCAACTCTCCAACTCTCCTCCAATTCTTTAACTCTCCAACTCTCCAAATCTCCGCCTATTATCCAACTCTCCTCCAACTCTTTAACTCTCCAACTCTCCAACTCTCCTCCAATTCTCCTCCAACTCTCCTTCAACTCTCCTCCAACTCTCCAACTCTCCAACTCTCCAAGGCTTCTTCAACTCTCCAACTGTCCTCCAACTCTCCTCCTATTCTCCAACTCTCCTCCAACTCTTTAACTCTCCAACTCTCCAACTGTCCTCCAAATCTCCAACTCTCCAACTTTCAACTCTCCAACTCTCAACTCTACAACTCCTTGCCAACTCTCCAACTCTCATCCAACTCTCCAACTGTCCTCCAACTCTCCTCCTATTCTCCAACTCTCCTCCAACTCTTTAACTCTCCAACTCTCCAACTGTCCTCCAAATCTCCAACTCTCCAACTTTCAACTCTACAACTCCTTGCCAACTCTCCAACTCTCCAATACTCCAACTCTCCTCCTACTCTCTAACTCTTCAACTCTCCAACTCTCCAACACTTCACCAACTCTCCTCCAACTCTCCAACTCTCCTCCAACTCTTCAACTCTCCAGCACATCTCCAACTTTCCAACTGTCCTCCAACTCTCCAACTTTCAACTCTCTAACTCTCAACTCTACAACTCCTCGCCAACTCTCCAACTCTCCAACTCTCCTCCTACTCTCCAACTCTCCAACTCTCCTCCAACTCTCCAACTGTCCTCCAACTCTCCTCCAACTCTTTAACTCTCCAACTCTCCAACTCTGCAACTCTCCTCCAACTCTCCAACTCTCAACTCTACAACTCCTCGCCAACTCTCCAACTCTTCAACTCTCCAACTCTCCTCCTAATATCCAACTCTCCAACTCGCCTCCAACTCTCCAACTCTCCAACTCTTCAGGGTGGGTGAGAACGAGATAGAACTTGAAATCAAAGTATCTAAATTGTAGGCTCGAGTCAACAGATCGTGAAATATGAGGCATTGTCGACCGAAGTGGTAAGAGCTCTCGCTTCCTCGAGTTTCGAAAGGGACAAACTCTCGTTTTATTTTTATTTCGTAACCAAAATGGGTGTACGTTCTAATATATATATATAAATATATGTATTGTACAGTTTTGTACCATCAAGAAAATTTTGCAAATGCTTGAAAAGGTGATAATCGCTTGGTGCCAGATCTGGACTATACGGCGGGTGCGATAGAACCTCCCATCCAAGCTCTCGGAGCTTCTGGCGCGTCGTTAAAGATGTGTGCGGCCTAGCGTTGTCTCGATGGAACACAACACCCTTCCTATTGGCCAATTCTGGCCGCTTCTGGTCGATCGCCTGCTTCAATCTGGTCAGTTGTTGACAGTAGAGGTCCGAATTGAGTGTTTGGCCCGATGGGAGCAGCTCATAGTGGATGATTCCCTTCCAATCCCACCAAACACACGGAAAAACCTTCTTGGCCGTTAATCCGGGCTTGGCGATCGTTTGGACCGGCTCACCGCGATTGGACCACGATCTTTTTCGGCTGTTGTTCTCGTATGTGAGCCATTTTTCATCACCAGTCACCATCCGCTTCAAAAATGGCTCGATTTCGTTACGTTTCAGCAAAGAATCGCAGGCATCAATTCGGTCCAAAAGGTTCTTTTGCGTCAATTCGTGTGGCACCCAATACATCGAGCTTCTTCTTGAGACCAGCCTTATGCCAAAAAAATCCTAAAAGGACGTTGAAATATTTCAACTTGAAAGAGGATTCCCAGCCTGCTAGAAAAATCTGTAAAAATTAATTCACACCCCTAATACATCAATTTATAGCGGTTACATATTTTTCTCTTATACCATTCTTACGTCTACGTATAAACGTTTCTTTCGTTCCTATCGATCTCTTTTCATTATTATTACATTTCCATTATACGTTATCAACTTATCCCCTTTTTTCTTCTTGTTTTGTTTGATCTGCACCTTTCCCTCGAACATTCTCACATATTCACACATTACGGGCTCAACTTCTCCATTTACCACCTCATTCCGTCCTATCTGTTTCTTTGTTTCATCAAAGAGTTCCTCCAACTTCTTCCGCATATCTTTACTTATCATTCATCTAAATTTCTCGCTATACCTTATACACGGAGATAATTAAAAAGTAATTTTTGTCGTGAATTTCACGGTAAAAATTACCGTAATATATTTCAATGTGGTGACAAGTGAGAAAAGCATAATAATTCGTATGCGACAAGTTTTTTTTTTAACTCACGTTACAGAACATTTCAAATACGTAGCTAAAATTTTACTATACAAGAAGGGTAGCGCGCACGATAATTTTTACCGAGAGCACAATACATTTTCCTATTAACACTCATTAAATTTTATAATAAATCTTAAAATAACTGTTATAAAGACGATACTTTTTTATAGGCATTTTTAAAAGGCATAAAATAATAAAATGCACAGTAAAATTTCGCTGATATTATATATTTTTTAAATTTAAGTTTTGCGTATTTTGTTACACATGAAAATTTACTAGAAAATCTGGTAAAATGTTCTATCTGAAGAAGGAATTTTATTTTATTTTCGTGAAAATCTGTGTTTTACTCAGTAATAATAAGCGAAGTTTCAGGGTTGTCATCTGGTTAGCGTTACTGCACGGTAATTTTTAACATTTAATTCTCTCCGTGTATGCTCCAAATTCTCTCCTTCCGTCCCGCACCACACTCTAGACGACTCTTCCTCAAACCCTTTATTTCCCTGCCTCTCCACGTTGCCACACCACATTCTTGCCCATTGTTTTCCGCTGACTACGAAAATAGCCGAATTTTCATCGAAGGCTCAAAATTTCCTCGGCTAAACACGAAAAACCTCTTCTCATCGGCTTCCGACGATTTTTCGAAACTGATCTCTAAAAATATATATATTTGTTTCGTTGAAAAGTTCACACCAAAGCCGAGCTCGAAAAACTTTTGACGCGCGAGTCCAATCTCGCGTCTTCGTTAATTCGAAACGATACGTAAAATATCGTTCGCGCAACAGCACCGAAAAAGTTTTACTTTCGCATGTGTTAGTCGCATAAAATTGTTGAATTTGATCAAAATTCCTCGTCACAAAGGAATTCACCGATTATTGAAATTCCTTTCGGCTCCGAATGAAGATCCAACGTCTATTGTTCGCTAGTTTTTTTTTTTTTTTTTTTTCATCTCCAACGAAAGAAAAGGGATCATCAAAGAGCGATGACGTTTCGAGGATCGCGAATGTTATTATATCTCGGTGTCTATATACCGCAGGATCGACAATGCGTGCACGAGGTGCGCGCGTGCATTTTTCGTAATTACCCCTCTATCCCCCAACCCCCTACTCCCCGCCGGCCGCGACTCACCTCGCATTCGTTGCGTTCGTCAGTCAGCCCTGTAATAATATGTGTATGTGTATTGCAGCGCGAGCGCGCGCAAGGCCGATACCGGAACTTGCCACGGCGGCGTATGGTATACACGCGAGAGCGCATGACGACCGTCAAGGCCGCGAATCGACTACGACGACCGGCTTCTTTTTTTTTTATTTGTAATTAATTTTTTTGCTATTATTCTCCGAGCGTGCTCTCTCTCTCTCTCGCTCTCTCTCTTATATTATATTATTATATAATAATTATATTATAATATAATATAATATGGTATACTATATTATAATATATTACAATATAATATAATATATTATATATAATAATATATTATATAATATATTTTAATACAGTATAATATGTTATTATGTTATTATATATTTTATAATCTAATATATTATAATAAATATTATTATAATCATTATAATATGATATATTATATTATATTATATTATAATATAATATAATATAACATAATATAATATAATATAATATAATATAATATAATATAATATAATATAATATAATATAATATAATATAATATAATATAATATAATATAATATAATATAATATAATATAATATAATATAATATAATATAATATAATATAATATAATATAATATAATATATTATAATATAATATAATATAATATAATATAATATAATATAATATAATATAATATAATATAATATAATATATTATAATATAATATAATATATATAATATAATATAATATAATATAATATAATATAATATAATATAATATAATATAATATAATATATTATAATATAATATAATATATATAATATAATATAATATAATATAATATATATAATATAATATATTATAATATAATATAATATAATATATATAATATAATATAATATGGTATACTATATTATAATATATTACAATATAATATAATATATAAAATTATATTGTAGTTATAATATATTATAATATAATATAATATAATATAATATAATATATTATAATATAATATAATATATATAATATAATATAATATAATATTATTATATTTCTATAACAATATTATTTCATATTATTTTATAATTCTTTATTGTTCCAGGTGTACCCCTCAGGGGTTTTTACACAAGAGTACATATAATGCCCTTATAACTATTTCCTTAAAACTGATCGTTCATTATTCATTCCTCTCTAACCTAAGTGTGTTTAAAAAATACTTATATACATTCTTTTTCCTTCTTTCCTGCCTCGCCTTATCGCCGCTTTCCTTTACGCATTGATTTTATTACTTTCTCGAATTCTCTGATACATACGCAGAGTTCCTTTACTGGGTCCTTTTTTACTAGTTCCTCCATTTTTTGTATGAGCTCTTCCCCCCTCTTACATTCCGTCACCTTTTCCAGGCCTTGCACCACTTCTACCTTGATCATATTATTTTATATAATTTTATTATTTATTATGTATAATAAATAATAAAATTATATAAAATAATTATAATAATTATAAAAAATTATTATAATAATATTATTTTATAATATATTATTATTATTATTATTATCCCTATTATATACTATAATTTATTATTATTTTTATATTATTATTTCATAACACAATACCATATTATTATATTATATTATGTTATTTTATTTTTATTATTGTTTAAATATTTTATTATCACTTGTACAATTAATATTATTTATATAGTTTATATTTTCACGATTATCACTTGTAGATTCTAAAATGTAGTGCTTTGCACTCCGTATTATGTGAGCACGGTACTCTTAGGGAGCTGACGCCCCAGAGTATGAAATAAATATCTCCCCCCCCCCCCTCCCTCTCACCGACCTACTCTCTTGACGGTTCCCACATTTTCGAACGCGATCGTTCCGCCACGATAACCGTTCCCCTCTTTCGGTGCTTAACCATGGATTTTGACCATCGCGCCCTCCTATCGTGAACGGTTTATCTCGTTGTTCCGTGTGTTTTTTTTTTTTTTTTTTTTTTTCGGAAGCGCCCTATCAAGCGTTTAACATTGATTCGAATCGCGTCGATTCCCAAGGTATGCGTTACATCCTCGCGCAACTCCCAAAGCAATATTTTTTATTCTTTCATCCGAACCTTTCTTCCAATTAATTTTGAGCAATTAATTGACTTTTAGTAGTTTATTAGTTTTTAGTGATGAATCAATTTTTACGAAATAATTTTTTTATTATTAAGGCGGGCGGGCACTTTGGGAGACCGAAAATTAGATGATTTTTTTGGATTTTTTATTATTGTGAAAAAAAGACGGAAATTTCTGCAACTCTGACAATAATTTATTCATATTTTCATACATCTCTGGTAATTTTTTCAAGTTGTTTCATGCATTAATTAAGGGGTCACGTGGGTTTCGAAGCCAAAAAAAAAAGAATATTTTCTCTATTGTTTTTTAATATAATATCAGATGAAGTAAAAACTTCTGAGCGTTTTTTCGCTTTATTTCGACGATGAAATTAACATAGTCAGGATTATCCGATTTAGATCAAATATGCGCCGTTTTGTTCGATAACTTTTGTCCATTTTGAAGACAATTTCATAATTCCGCGATTGAAGAAGTCCTCGTCTCTATTGGTAAAAAACTTGACCAGCTCATTTTCACAAGCCTCTCTTGAGGCCAGTTTTGTACCATGAAGAAAATTTTGCAAATGCTTGAAAAGGTGATAATCGCTTGGTGCCAGGTCTGGACTATACGACGGGTGCGATAGAACCTTCCATCCAAGCTCTCGGAGCTTCTGGCGCGTCGTTGAAGATGTGTGCGGCCTGGCGTTGTCTCGATGGAACACAACACACTTCCTATTGGCTAATTCTGGCCGCTTCTGGTCGATTGCCTGCTTCAGTCTGGTCAGTCGTTGACAGTAGAGGCCCGAATTGAGTGTTTGGCCCGATGGGAGCAGCTCATAGTGGATGATTCCCTTCCAATCCCGTCAAACACACAGCAAAAACTTTACTCGATTTAGATGAAAATTAGTACTCCGGGATTTTTGAGGTCGCTTATTACGAATCTGAACTTTAAATTTTGCAAATTCAAAATGGCGGCGCTAGAATGGCGGATCGAAATTGAAAATTTTACTCGATTTAGATAAAAATTCGTACTCTGAGATTTTCGAGATTGCTTATTACGAATCTGAACACAAAATTCAAAATTTTTTAATGGCGGATCTAATATGGCGGACGAAAGTGCAAAAAACAGCTCGATTTGGATAAATCTTGGTACTCGGGGGTTTTCGGGGACGTTGAGTGTGATGCTGAACTCAAAATGAAGGAATTTTGATGGTGGATTCAATAACACGGAGCATAATACATAAACCTATGAGGACCGAGTTTCATCTAAATCAATCTTCATTATTATTTGTATTTTCATTCGCCATATTTGTTCGTCATTGTGAATTCCTGAATTTTGAGTTCAAATTCGTAATCAGGACCCTCAAAAACCCCAGAGCACAAGTTTTCAGGATAAAAAAAATGTTCCTGCCATTTTGGGCACTTTTTGTCGAATTCTCTCTCTGCCAACGAAGGGGTTAAGGTTTCACAACTGAGAGTGCGCTTGGGAGTCTCGCGGAGAGTATCATTTATATACATACCGTTAGAAGAAATCCAAATATCGTTTTGAAATGTTCAGTGTATATTCTTAAGATATTTTGCTAACGATTTATGAAATTAAAAAATTGTTTTTGCGAAGCATCTAAACTGGTTGCTCGCCTTAATTAATATTTAGTAATCAATTGCATTTCAATTTTATTAATTAACAGACAGATCACTTTGTATTTAAGAACATTGCTTTTTCCCAAACACGAATAATCGGCAACCAATTGTTCATTATATGCTTTGTCGTGGGGTGGAGGGGGGGGGGGGGGGGGGGTGGGAGGGCGCAAAGCATGCAGAATGAATCCCATGGGGGTTGGAGTGAAATCGAGGCCAGGAGAACTCACGCGACGACATGAGGCCTCTCTCTGCTCGTAGTGATCTCAAGGAAAGGAAAGAGTATACTTTCCCCTCGGCTTTCTCTCTCTCTCTCTCTCTCTCTCTCTCTCTCTCTCTCTCTATCCTCTCTCCCTCTTTTTCTCTCTTCCTTACTTCTTTGCCATTTCTCTTGGCCTCTTTGCCGATTGTACTCTATTCCACTTTACCCCCGTGTCCCTTCGACATTATGGCCCTCTCACGTCACGCGGATTTAGTGCGAGGCTCGCACGTCAGGGGGTTGCTTCTGGCACTACGATCATCAATATTCACACGTACATCTCCCCTTGTGTATATACGCAGGTATGTGTGTACATCTATCGACCGTCTTAATTTATTTAAGGGCCAACTACTCTCTCTCTCTCTCTCTCTCTCTCTCTCTCTCTCTCTCTCTCTCTCTCTCTCTCTCTCTCTCTCTCTTTTATTATTGAGTGTTTGGCCCGAATTAAGTCCGAATTGAGTGTTGTGCCCGATGGGAGCAGCTCATAGTGAATGATTGCCTTCAAATCCGCTTAAAAAATGGCTCGATTTCGTTACGTTTCAGCAAAGAATCGCAGGCATCAATTCCTGCAAACAAACCCATACATCGAGCTTCTTCTTGAGACCAGCCTTATGCAAATGCTTCCAAACGGTTTTCTAGCCAATCTTCAGTTTCTGGGCAATGGAATAAGTGCTCACATGCCGGTCCGACTCGACGATTTCCATGATTTTATCGACATTTTCGACGATTGGCCTACCAGAGCGTGCCTCCATCTTCGACGTCCATATTACCAGAACGGAATCGTTGGAACCACCGCTTTGCTGTTGCATTCGATACTGTATTGGCTCCATAAACAGCACAAATTTTTTTGCCCGCCTGCTCCGCCTTTTCACCTTGGTCGTAGTGGTACTGAAGAATGTATCGAATTTTTTCTTTTTTTACCTCCATTTTGGAAGGCTGTAACAGACAACTGGCTTCACCAAACACAAAACTGCCAAAGAACTTTTTTTTAAGCGTAATGTCATCTTTAAATCGCCGTATAGCATGACCCGATGCGATGTATACATCGTGAGATATGCCTCACTAAAGACATCTAGCGGAAAACGCTGAGAACTTTTTACTTCACCTAATATAATAATCACGATAATTATAGTGACAATAATAATGACAAACATAATTTTTTATAATCATTTTTATTGTTTTTATAAATATTGTTGTTTTTTATCGTAGATATTGTTAAATGTTATTATTGTAGGCATTATTGCTATTATTTTTGTTATTCTCTTATAATTCTTATGATTATTTTTGGAAAGATTAGAGAGTCAGCGAGAAAACGAACTGTTCTTTTTTTAGCGTTTAGGGTTTGAAGCGGCGGGGGCGCTTTTCTCCCTCGCACGATCATTTTCTCCCTCATCCTTTGCCGCCCCCCCCCCCCCCTTTTGTACGGGCGTAACGAGTTGACGAACGAGAGACTATGCATACGTATCGTGTATATATACGGTGATTAAATTAAATCACGACGATGCGTCAACATCGATCTCGCCGCGATCCTTTCACCCCGTCCCCTTTTCCTTGCATTGTGTATAGATATATCGAGGGGAAAAGTGATTTTGGAGACATTTGACTTCGAAAATCCCCATCATACTAGCCATCTTGTAAAACACAATTATGCCAAAATGGTGTCGGGTTGAAATTCCGAATTTTGAATGATTAGAAAGCTCAAAATTCCGAATTTATTAGCTAGTACTCGATACTTCTTACCTTCAGATGGTAAGCATTTTTATGCAAAGATCGTTTTTAGGACCGGCCGATCCCTAAAATCAACGTTTCGTTCGAAACGAAATTTTGAGGATCGTCCCCTCAATACAGCCGGATGTGCTAATAGCCAACATTACGTAGATACAATGGATTCATAATGTTCCTTTTCCATACCTACTGGTCCGATCACAGGGGCGATATTCCAACGATTTTTACGCGTCACAAATTCGGCTGACGTTTTTTTTTTTCTTTTTTTTACATTGGTAATATATGTCTGGGCCCGCGTCATTTACTTAACTATGCGGAATACATTGCGCTCTGATGTTAATTTTATATCTCGATCGGGAAAAACGATTCCGATTTTTTACGATCGGAATCCCCGGTCCGATTTAATCGGTAGACCGATCTTGCTGGCGCTCAAAATTATTCTATGATCCTGATGAACTTTTTCCGAGCATATACGAGTGACAAGATGAAAAATGATTTTCTCGATTGCGTTATCGGTGAGTTTTTATTTTTTCGAATTTGGGTTTGTTTGGGTTTCCGCATTAGCAAATGACGCGATAGAAAAATAATTTTCTCGATTGTATTATCGGTAAGTTTTTTTTTTCGAATTTGGGTTTGTTTGGGTTTTCGCATATTCAAAGGACGAAATGAAAAATGATTTTCTCGAGTGTATTATTGGTAAGTTTTTTTTTCGAATTTGGGTTTGTTTGGGTTTCCGTATTAGCAAATGACGAAATGAAAAATGATTTTCTCGATTGTATTTATCGGTAAGGATTTCTCTAATTTGGATTTGTTTGGGTTTTCGCATATCACAAATGACGAAATGAAAAATTATTTTCTCGAGTGTATTATCGGTAAGGTTTTCTCGAAATTGGGTCTGTTTGGGTTTGTGCATATACAAATGACGAAACGAAAAATGATTTTCTCGATTGTATTATCGGTAAGTTTTTCTCGAATTTGGGTTTGTTTGGGTTTCCGCATATACAAACGACGTAATAAAAAATTATTTTCTCCATTGTATTATCGGCAAGGTTTTTTTTCGAATTTGGGTTTGTTTGGATTTCCGCATATAAAAATGACGCAATAAAAAATAATTTTCGCGATTTTATCATCGGTAAGTTTTTTTTTTCGAATTTGGGTTCGTTTGGGTTTCCATATTAACAAATGATGAAATGAAAAATAATTTTCTCGATTGTATTTATCGATAAGGATTTCTCTAATTTGGGTTTTTTTGGGTGTCCGCATATAGAAACGACGAAATGAAAAATTATTTTCTCAGTTGCATTATCGGTAAGTTTTTCACGAATTTGGGACGCCGTTTTACTTTCTCCGGTCGGCGAGACTCGCTTAGCTCAGCGGTGTAAGACTGCACGGCTTAGGCTCGCACGCCGTTTGAGACACGTTTGTGATATACGTACATCGTGTATTCGTGACGCGAGAAGGTGAAATCATCAAGGCCAACGCATCCACTGAAAACTTTGTGTAATTACTCCAGTTTGTACAAAGCGGAGCTGTTGCTGGTGGTGGTGGTGCTGCTGCTACGGGAATATAATTGGCTAGTGGCCTCGGACTCAATTGAACCGTGTACCGGAAACGATCGGTGGACTCACGGGGCAATAATGTGCTCCTAACGTTTGCGAAAGCACGATATCTGTAAACGGAAGTCGAATCTTGCGTCTTTGAGTCTGTCCAACTCGCGGATTCAGTCGAAATTTCGTTGGTCAATCGGGAACGTCGGTCTGGGCCGATACTCGGATGGGGGACCGTTCCTCGAGAGAAATAGTCAGGAGCATTTTTGTAGAGGGAAAAGTATCCTACGATTTATGTAGTAACGAAAATTTCCTTCGATTCAATATTTTCGGAGTTAAGGAGGATGAAAGTTTTTTGAAAATGGTTTTTTCGATATATCTCGTGAACGGTTGTTCGGACAGTATAAATTCTTATTATCGATCTTACGGAGTATAAAATTCCCTACAAATTGGTATTCAACATATTTTCTCGTACGATCGATACTTTTGGAGTTACGGAGGGTGAAAGTTTTTTGAAAATGGTTTTTTCGATATATCTCGTGAACGGTTGTTCGGACAGTAAAAATTCTTATTATCGATCTTACAGAGTGTAAAATTCCCTACAAATTGGTATTCAACATATTTTCTCGTACGATCGATACTTTTGGAGTTACGGAGGGTGAAAGTTTTTTGAAAATGGTTTTTTCGATATATCTCGTGAACGGTTGTTCGGACAGTAAAAATTCTTATTATCGATCTTATGGAGTATAAAATTCCCTACAAATTGGTATCCAACATATTTTCTCGTACGATCGATACTTTTGGAATTACGGAGGGTGAAAGTTTTTTGAAAATGGTTTTTTCGATATATCTCGTGAACGGTTGTTCGGACAGTGAAAATTCTTATTATCGATCTTAGGGAGTATAAAATTCCCTACAATTTGGTATCCAGCATATTTTCTCGTACGATCGATATTTTTAAAGTTACAGAGGATGAAAGTTTTTTCAAAACAGTTTTTTGGGAATATCTCCCGAACGCTTGAATCTAGACTAAAAATCTTAATAATCAATATTGTGGAGCATAAAATTCTCTACACATTTTATATTAAACGTTTTTCTTTTAAGATCAATATTTCGAGAATTACAGCGGGTGAAAGTTTTTTTGAATAGTTTTTTGAAAATATCTCGTGAACGATTGGTCGTACACTCAAAACCTCAATTATCAATATTACAGAGCATGAAATTGTCTACATATTTCATATAATGATTTTTTCTCCTAGGAACAATAGTTCGGGATCTATAACGCTGTAAACATCGCGTACGACGATTCCGGATTCGTACGCACCCGAATCGAACAATTTCACGACCTACGAGAGAGTTACAGCGCATAACAGCTGTGGCTCTTGATCGGACGTTCACAGCATAGCGACCCCACCATTTTTATTCTTCTCCTATCTCCCTCCCCTCCTGCCCCTTCCTCCCTCTCTCTCTCGACCTCCCTTTTCAGCTTTCTCTCTCTTTCCTCCGGGAAATCGGGAGCGAATGAGGTAACTCGTTGATTTCGCTTTTAATTCGGATGAAAGTGGGTTTCTGGGTCAGTCGCGCGGCACGAGGCGAAAAGTAGGATCGACCGCGAGCAACGACGCGAAGCACCGCACGACGAGCAACGAGGAAACTTGACGTGAACACCCCTCTCCCTCCCCCCTCCCGGCGCTTCTTCCGCTTCCCCCGTCCACTCTTGCTTCACCAACTAACGGACGAGTATTTAGTCGTTGGCTTAACGAGACAGTCTTATTCTCGATAGCTCTCTTTCCTCAAATGCAATTTCCTGCCAGCTCTCCCCCGCAGACCTCGAACTGTGCGAATTGTTAAGACGATCGCCTTTTTTTTTGCCTCGTACTCACGTCCGATGCGATTTCGGAGTAATACGACCTAATCTTAGCACGATAAAAAGTTACTAGATTCTCCCCTAGGGCTTCTGGACCGTAGGAACTAGCGACTTTTTATGGGTTTGTTTTTTTTTGCCTTATCGCGATTCATATGGTTTTTTTATCCGGGGATGCTAGGGAATATTCTAAAGTTACTAGATTCTTCCCTAGGGTCTCTGGACCATAGGAATTAACGACTTTGGGTTTGTTTTTTTCGGCTCACTGTGATCTACACCGTGTCCTATGATACAGGGATGCTGGGGAATTTTCTAAAGTTCCTAGATTCTTCCCTAGGGTTTTTGGACCATAGGAATTAGTGACTTTGGGCTTGTTTTTTTTCGGCTTACTGTGATCTGCACCGTGTCCTATGATACAGGGATGCTAGGGAATATTCTAAAGTTACTAGATTCTTCCCTAGGGTCTCTAGACCATAGGAATTAGTGACTTTGGGCTTGTTTTTTTCGGCTCACTGTAATTTACACCGTGTCCTATAATACAGGGATGCTGGGGAATATTCTAAAGTTACTAGATTGCCCCCTAGGGTCCCCGAACCATAGGAATTAGTGACTTTGGGATTGTTTTTTCGGCTTACTGTGATCTACACCGTGTCCTATGATACAGGGATGCTGGAGAATATTCTAAAGTTACTAGATTCTCCCCTAGGGTCTCTGGACCATAGTAATTAGTGACTTTCGGCTTTTTTCGACTTACCGTGATCTAAACCGTGCCCTATGATACAAGGATGCTAGGGAATTTTCTAAAGTTACTAGATTCTCCCCTAGGGTCTCTGGACCATAGGAATTAGTGACTTTGGGATTGTTTTTTCGGCTTGCTGTGATCTACACCGTGTCCTATGATACAGGGATGCTGGGGAATATTCTAAAGTTACTAGATTCTCCCCTAGGGTCTCTGGACCATAGGAATTAGTGACTTTCGGCTTTTTTCGACTTACCGTGATCTAAACCGTGCCCTATGATACAAGGATGCTAGGGAATTTTCTAAAGTTACTAGATTCTCCCCTTGGGTCTCTGAACCATAGGAATTAGTGACTTTGGGCTTGTTTTTTTTTCGGCTCACTGTGATCTACACCGTGTCCTATGATACAGGGATGCTAGGGAATTTTCTAAAGTTACTAGATTCTCCCCTAGGGTCTCTGGACCATAGGAATCAGTGATTTTGTTTGAATTTGTTTTATTTTCGTCTTATTGCCATCTATATCGTGTCCTTTGATACAGAGATGGTAGGGAATAATCCAAAGTCACTATATTATTCGCTATGAGCTTCGGATCGGAGGAAAACATTATCCGGATCATCTGGAAAGCCAGATAAAGTCGCTATATTGCGATTCAATAATTCACCACATAGCCACTATATTATTCCCTATGAGCCAGAGATTCCAGGAAATAGTACAGTGGCTCGAAGAAACTCAAGCCCAATGTTCGAGCCTTGGATTTTCACGATTTTTTTTTTAATTCTCCACACCATTACGCAATAATACTCAATTTTTCCAAAAAAAATCGGACGTTTTTTTAAGTGTAATTTTCCGAGTTGAAAAAATTGTAATCGAATGAAAGTGGAGATCCGAACGAGAAACAAGAAAAACAGAATCGTGCTATTTCCTGTTTCTCGACCATTTTCCACGATTATATTTATTACGAATTAGAGAATATCGCGGCGGAGGTGAAAAACGATAAATTGCCGCTTCGTCGGCTCACCTCGACGAGCGTTAACGGCGCTCACAGTCGCGAATCCTCTCCGTCCTTCCAGCCTGGAGATCTTCCAGCTTTCATTACTAACCTGCCGACGATCTGTCACGCTCGTAAATCCACCTCGAGAATAAAAAGAGTGCGAAAGCCCCCGGTTCAACATTCCTAAGAAATTCGCACGTTTTTTGTGAAAAGTACCGATTATTCGGTAAAGAGAGAGAGATATAAAAATTATAATAATTATAATTAATCTTCTCGTTCATAAACGATCTATAAAGGTTTTTTTCGAATGCATTAAAAAAAAATACGACGTTGATGTTGGCATCATTGAAAAGCAACAAAAATGCATTTTTTTTCTTCTAACATTTTTCATTCATTCCTTTTCAGCGATTTACGACCTCAATTTCTAAAAAAAAAGAGGTTTAGTATAATAGTATTGGGAGTACCAATGAATTCGGTCCGTTTTCAAGAGATGGCTCTGGCTGTTATGAATGTTTCATAGTGACAGCTGATTTCGGTGCTTTCAGAGACCGGTTAGACATCTGTCAATAACATTCAGTTTATATCGCTTTGAGTTCCATTAAAAACCTTGTTTTTTACTGTGTTGAATATGTCGAAATGTTTGTGTTAACTAAGCAGCATTTGCGGCAAGTTTTACTTTTCTGCTTTAATTGGAAGAAAAGTGCAGCTGAAGCGCATCGAATACTTGTTGAAGTTTATGGTGATGATGCTCCAACTGATAAATCATGTAGGGAATGGTTTCGACGCTTTTAAGAACGGTGATTTCAGCGTTGAAGACAAGCTCTTCGCCCTGGACAGCCAAATGAGCCAATGAGCTGCTACAACCTGGCGATTCCATTACGGGCGATCGGTATAGACTACAATTGATTCGTTTGAGCCGTGCATTACGAGAAAAACGGCCGGAATACGAGCAAAGACACGACAAAGTTATTCTTCTGCATGACAATGCTCGGCCTCATGTCGCAAAAGTCGTAAAAAAATATTTGGAAACGCTCAAATGGGATATTTTACCGCACCCGCGCGTATTCTCCGGACATTGCTCCTTCTGATTACTGGTTGTCCCGACGGATGCAGCGGGATTTA